>JAOXJJ010000359.1:3424242-3435961 GCA_025769935.1 Phoenix roebelenii | reverse complement strand
TATATATATATATATATATATATATATATATATATATATATATATATATAGATAGATAGATAGATAGATAGATAGATAGGTAGATAGAGATAGAGAGAGATGCTATTGTGCGTTCTTGTGGACTGGGATGCTCACCTTCAGAATCAATGATGGGCCATCTAAATTCAAGATCTGAACCATTGAACATGATCTACATATAAAAATTTATAGAAACCAAAATTCTAACCTATGCATCCAAAAGAATGGTATCAATTGCGCTAGTGTAGTAAAATATATGAGAGGACACATAAATTGAAAAATCCACTTTATGGGTCATGATTTGGGCATCTTAAAAAATAGTTAGATTTAAATTCATCAGGTTTTGATGATTAGATCATAGTAGAACATATTATCATGCTATTAAAACTGTCCATTTTGACACTACTTGATGATTAAGTTAGAAATCACCAAAATACATGGATTTTGGTTTTTAGGCTTTTGTTATATTGTAGATCATGTTCAACGGTTTGGTTCTTGAATTTAGATGGCCTATCATTAATTTTGAATAATTGAAGCTGAGTGGTCCAATTTCTTGGTCGCTTCCTCAGAGCGCACGATAACTTCTCTCTCTCTCTCTCTCTCTCTGTATGTGTGTATATACATACATGAATGCATGCATGTCCATATGTACATACAGACATACATGCAATCGGACATTTGTGCATACATACATATGTACGTATATATGTCATAACTTCACGATCTCCCTTCATCTACTTTATTCAACTCATTTTTCTCCCCAGTGTTTTCTTTAAAAAAATCTCGCAATCTGTGATTTGATCTACAATCAGATTCAATCTTTATCCATTTATGATGTACGACTTGCTCTTGATCCTGACAATATTTCCTGTATGGAATGCATAATAAACTGCTTATGATAGAAATTAGGACATCAACATGAGTACATGCAGATATTCATTGGTGCATCATGACAACTATACCACTGGGATAGTTACAGATACATTGCCCATAGATATCAATTGCCATGAAAATCACCAAAAATTGAAAAAATGGCACATGGGTATTGCAGAGTTTTTGCATCTGTCCAGAGATTGGATCTACATTGATCTAAGGAGGCTTTGGCTTAATAGATCATTGAAGTCTCTGATATGGAAGACGTAACCTTTATAGCAGCAATAGCAGAGTAGGATTAGTAAGACAGTTCATTTTTGATATTATTTGATATGGAAACAATATCTTTAGTTTTTTTTAATTAATGTAGACATATTTACTGGCACAGTATGCAACTAGGATGTCTTTGTATTGAGTCTTTATATGAGATCAAGATTCATCAGGAGATTAAATAGTCAGCAAAAGGTTTGAAGAAAGAAAAGGTGGGGGATAATTCTGCTTTATTCAAGAAATTGTTAACATCAACTGAGGTCAATTGCTAGTTTGATTGTTTTCAATATCAATTGAGGGAGTTAAACACAAGAGGGAGGGGGGAAGTTTACATAAATATTTGTATACCATCATTATATTCTCTACTCTTTTCTTGTACAAATAAAATGTGTATCCATTTCAGACGATGTACTTCACCAGGTGGTTCCTTACATAAGCATAGCCTTCAAAGCCTGAATAGTGAACTCAAATCTCCATATGGAGTGGTATCACTGAAGGGATAGTGTGGTCTAAAGACCTGATTGTCAGAGTGATGCAAATTTTAACAACTAATGAAATATAAGATTATGTGTGGAGATACAGCCGTATAGGGATTAGGGAGCAATTTATAAGAACGCCTCATTTTTATTCTGGAAGGTCCAATACTATCAAGCGTCAAGTGAGATAATTCAGGTAAAGAATGATGTAGGCTATTACCAGCATCTGGAACTAAGACCACTGTGTATATGGATATATCCATAGGAAGTGATTTAGAACAATGCCTTGCAGTCTTTTCTGGAGTAATTTAGGCTATCGCCAAATTTGTATGTTTGCTATTTCCAGGCGAGATGAATGCCTTTTTGATGTTTTCTTGGAACCCAGAAAACCTGACATGATCTTCTTAACAGGATTCTCTTGCTGAGGAACTAAATGTGTAGGGTGCTTGCTTGCCTTCATTGAAAAATATATGAAGAAACAAGGTGCTTGCTGTCCCCGGCGTGGTGCTGATTCTGTATTATCTCAGAAGCCTCTGATGCGTGATGTACATACGATAGTAGAAAGCATTCTTGTCATTCTTTTTGTTGATATTACCTTAATTTCATGGTGTAATTTTCGGAGCATGGGATATAGATATTGGTAAATTGAATAAAAGAGCATGGTTGTGGCATGCATAAAGGAGAACCCAAATTCTGGCAGCACTGAGCTGTTTTAGCTCCATGTATGACCTTTTCTTTTGCAATCCTTGGTCCAGCAGCTTTTAGGTGGCATCCAAGCCCCTTTTCTTGGTATTTTGATGGGATTGGACTGAGTTTTCTTATCGGACAAAACACAATTGGTGTTGATTTTGTATGTACAATGCATCGTTGATCTCTTTTGTGTGCTGTTTTGTTATTTTGGGGTGTGGTGGGGATCTTTTCTGATTGTTTCTTCGTAACTTGAATGTCCTGTGAAATCAGTAATTTGTGCAGGTCTTTCGTAATCCAATCGAAGGGAGGAAAGAAAAATTGACTGATGTTGTGCAAAATACCACTGGACTCGGAGCAGCTTGGATGTTTTTGGTTGATAGTTTCTTGAGGGGCGATCTAGTAATCAGATCATTTTAAAAAAAAAAAAAATTGACTGCTTTTGTATGGTATCACGTCAGTGAAGTCTCAACCCAAATCACCGGATCTTATGCTATTTTGTGTGCTGTTCGAAGCCCTGCATATGATGGTGGGAGACTTCTCCCATTCTGCCTGCCTGAAAGCTTCCTGGGCTAGGCACCAAGATTATCTGAATGTGATATTTTCAAGTAGCTGGCATTTGTGAGGAGATTTATGAGAAATCCTGCAAGAAAATTGAATCAGACTCGATCTATATCTTGTGGATGCTCTGACAATGATTTCTTGATTCTCCAATGAATATCTCCAAGTTTGGCGAGTTGTACAGGTATAGGTTTTGTCAGACTCATTGGCTGCAAACACAATTTATATAGAAGCTGGAGTTCTCCCCCAAATATTGTTGGAAAAAATTCTGGAAAGGGGTTGTGGCTTGGATCATTAAGGATAGGTTGATATAGATTTGGATGATTGGTTATTGTTTGCAATCACTAATTTTTCTATCAAAGATTTATATTTAGTGTGTAGTCCAACTCATATATATACTAACCGAAAATGATGGCCAACAATCAAATTAGAATAACAACGCAATCACTTGAGAAATTTGACTGTTAAACTAAAATGCATATTCCACTATTTATATCAGACACCTGATTACACGTCATGCAAAGTGTTCAATGTCTTGAAATAAACCACTTCAGCTTGTTCATGCTTTCTCCAAGTTACTGTTCTCCGATGTTCTTCAATGTGCAAAACGTTCTACGAGGTTACTGAAACTTGGTGTGCAGCACTTTTTTCTCAATAGTTCCTGCAACCAACCATAAAAGATATGATTTACAAAATGAAACATACAGAATAATACCTTTCCTCTCGTGAATCCATTGCCTCCAAAAATAACCGAGTTTCTGATCTGGAATTGCACGGGCAACTAAACTCAGCACCCAGAGTATGCATGGATCTTGGAAGCAATGGTGTGGCCTAAAACTTATGAAGGTAAAGCAAACAAAGCTTCAACGCTCTTTCATACAGAGTTGTATCCGTTGCGGCATACATATCATCAAACTGCTATAAAATAGCTGCTTAAACTTGCCTAAAATTTCAAAAGTAGTGCGAGGGAAAAGTTCATCAGAAACTGTTAACCAGAAATTAAAGCAAACAGGCACTCTCGCTCCTTCATGGTTTCATCCATATAAGCAAGCCTGCCTAGCACAGTGTTGATGCCTTTTATGTCTTGATGGAAGAGATGGCAAGGCTTCACTTCACATGAATTAAATGATACAACCTAATTCCAATATGTATCAGATGTGAATGGTTATGAAACATAACCCAAGCTAAACCACCCAAAACTAATATAATATGGATTGGAAATTCTTCCTTTTTTTGATAGATCAGAAACTCTTGTTCAGTTTGTGAATAATAACTTTATGTATTTGTTAATTATATTTTTTATGCGATTGTTTATTGGACAAGGTATTGTTCCTTGATAATTTATTAAAGTGTTTCTATAGTTTTTGTTTTTGCATTATATATATTCATGACATGGTTAAGTTGATCCATACGCGCTTCTTATACTTTTTGTACGGATCATCTTTGTACCTGTTCCAAGTTAAAAACTTAATGAAGTTAATATAAAGGCATCGTTAGGTATCACTTATATTTTTCTATTTTAAAAAATAATATTTTTTTTTTTGGAAATGTGTTTGGCAGTCATTTTTTCTAAAAATCATGGCCATGCCAGTGAGGATAGTGTTAGACAGCCACATCATTATAAAATTTCATATTTTTAAAATAAAAATTACTATTTAAAATTTTCCAAAGTAAGAAAAATAATTTTAATAAATAGAAAATAAAAATAAGATTACCAAATATATATTTTTTTTTACCGTGCTTTTGCATTTTTGTTTTCGAAAAATAGAAAACGAGAGATATAAATAGGGTCCAAAATCTTGCACTGCACCCATCCAAATCGAATGGGTGGTCTTGATCGGTTTATACACTAATATATACCTTCCCCATGTACTATAAATGAATCAGGTCCGGATCGTGCCAGAGCTGAATCCAACTTGACCGACTTGCAGCTCAAACCCCTTGAATTCGTGGGAGGATTAGGGGCCACCTCGACGCTCAAAAGTGCTTCCACTTCGCGTGCCAAAATCTACCACGTCACAAGCTCCAAGAAAAAAGGGGAAGAAACCCCAGAGGAAGGCCGAGGTCTCTGGAATCTTCGCCACCTTCGCCGGTACCCTCGTTGTCCACGTGACACCGAGTTCGTGGCCAAAACTGGAGGTGACGTGGCCTCGTGACAGCCGCTCTTTCTGTCTACGTCCTCTTCTCCTCCCCCTCTATAAATCTCGCCACCTAACCAACGCCTTCGACCCAACTCGTCCCAAGATCTCAAGATCTCAAAACAGCATCTTTGATTCCTCCACATTCTTTTGCTCTCGCTGCTCTTTGCTATCGTATACTTCTTTTGTGCTCTTAAGAGGCTCGAGGATGGCCGCTTCAGCCACGCTTCACTCCTACATGGCAGGCCTCATGCCACGTGTTGGCTCGAGGAGCTGCTCTACGGGCCTTCGTTCCACTTATTTGCTGCCACGTCAGCACCCCATGCGCATTCGCTGCCAAGCTAAGGTGAGAGCGAGCACTAAATAACCGCGGCATGCTTTTACTTACCTTGCTTCCAAATATTTGTTGCATGGTGGTCAAGCTAGTTTTTCTGTTCCACCATGAAACCGATCAAATTACCTTTAAATAATCTCGCACTCCTTAACAAGAGAACAGATCAAATCAAGAAAGGATGCGATGCATTCAATTTATCTGGGCCTCATGGATGGTAGATTGGATGCATGCATTAAAAAAAAGTAAAAATTAATTTTCTTTTGTCTCAATGACTGTGGTATAACATAAAGTTCTTATCGACCGGAACTGCCATTTTCGGTCCACAAATATCGCTAATTCTAATTTTCAATCCCTAATAGCGATTTCTGTATTTTAAAATTCTGAAGATGCCTCCACGACCCTACCAAAATGATTGAAATGCAAATTGCCGAGATCCCGATGTTCTGGCCGATTGCGATTCAAATAATATTTGGTAAATAGCGAGTTTTTATGAAAACTTATTTTGACAATTAATTTCGCTTCTTATGTATTTTTTCATAGATATGTTATCATCGCATTCCGTTTCATTATCAAACTGGTCCATAGAGACCGAATGTTAATGCTTGGTCCAAGAATGGACCGACCATTAATTTCCTCCCAAAAAAAAAAAATCTAACAAGTTCATTTGGATTGAAGTTGAGTTCTAGGGAACTGTTCGATCAAGTAACGATCCAATAACATAAAGGTGGAAGAAAGGAAAGTATTACAAGTCTCCCGAAGATGCTCCAGAAGGACAAGATCCAGTATTTTCTGTAAACCACCAAGGGCAAAATAAATTAGGTCAAGCAAATCTGGACCTGACTAAAACATAAACTCCAAACCTAACAAGTTATTGCAATAACATGCAAATTAATTAGCAAATACAAGCAAGCAATTGTCAGAAGTGGGGAAGAAAAACCAAGGCTAATGCGATCACTCGGTTTAATAGCATAACTGAATCATCGATGTTTCAGCTCAAATAAAACCTGAATATGAATGCAAAGATAAATTAGTAGGTTGCATTTTGGTGCTACTCCTTCCATGCTAACAAAAGGATATGTTTTATTTTTGGATGATTAAACAGGATCAGCCGCAGGATCAGCCGCCTCAGATCCCTACTTCAAAGCCCAAAGCCAAGGTCTGCTATTAATTAACATATACTTATTTCATTAGTTATAATGTCATTGCTATTCTTGTACCTAAGCTTAAAGAAAAAATACTAGAGAGCAGGAATACTCCACTATTCCTAATCCAAATACTAGCTCCCGTTTTTCCATTTATTATAGTGAAAATGCTTCCATACTAATGCTCCTGACAGAGAATCCTGTAACCTGTAAATTTTTTGATCCATAAGATTTATTTTTACTAATTGCAGACGAAATATTACTTGATAATTCATACAATTGATATCTTTTCCACTCACCATGAATAAATACTGTTAGTAGATGGCAGTTTACATGATGTACATATATACTAGCATCTCTCTCAGGTCATATTCTAATCCATCTTGACACATGATAGGAGAGCACAAAATTTTCAGACGTCCTAGCATTCAGCGGGCCGGCACCGGAGAGGATCAATGGAAGGTTAGCAATGGTTGGTTTCGTCTCAGCCTTGGCGGTCGAGTTGGTGAGGGGCGACGATCTTGTAGCGCAGCTAATGAATGGTGGGTTGCCATGGTTTGTGGCCACTGCAGTCCTGTGGTCAGTGGCTTCTCTGGTGCCGCTGTTCAAGGGTGTGAGCGCGCAATCTAAGTCTGATGGCCTAATGACAGCTGATGCAGAGCTGTGGAATGGCCGGTTCGCCATGATGGGGTTGGTGGCGCTGGCTTTCACTGAATACTTGAAGGGAGGCCCTCTTGTGTGAAGGACTTCTCATTGGTTCATGATTACTTCTTTGGTATATATTCAGAAATGCAAGCAATATATGAATATAAGTTAGCATGGTAGATTTCAATTGCTTACACTGGGACAAAATGAGCCTTTGTAATGATTCCTTATTCCTCTTGAAGTGGTTGGGATGCCACAATTGCTGGTTCACTTCAATGGTTAAGATCACAAGCCTGGGAGGATTAGTAAATGTTGATAGGGCTTTGATACTTCTATAAACTTCCAAAGCAATTAAATGCTTTTCTTTAAATTTCAATCACATACCCAACGAAATAGACTTCTCAGTAATACTAACTTCTTGAACTTCTAAATCATCTGAATTCTTGGAACAAGGAATATATGGTTGCATCATCTAAGCCTTGCCGCACCGAAATAGACAGTAGATAGATGATTGTTCAGTGATTTTGTACTTTACCCAATGTCATTGAACATCGGCATGCTGATGTAGCTGCCATCGTCTTCAACTAATTCATCCCAATATGTGTCCACAAAGTATGCACTTAAACTTCAGAATTACCGACTTCGCGACGCCAAAAACCTCGAACTGTCTGCTCGCATGATGAACAAAAAATAAGTTGCCAAGACTCTGAGTCCTTGCAATATCTGAATATTATGCATTATAATAATGATATGATGATTGAACTACAAGCTGATGCATTCATAAATTGTCTAACAAGTCCTACTCAAGTACATGAGCGTCATGTATTTAGGCTTAATAAACACTAAATTGGCCTAGGGCAAACAAAGCATTATGCTATATAGTCCTGCCTTAGTGATGCATGACTCTGAATGTTGGATGTTAATTAGAATTTCTCCGGTAAACAGCAGTCGACGTAATGTTTGAATCAACATTTAGCAAGTTGGATCAACCAATTGGTGTGGAGTTGTTGAAGCAAGCTTTTGAACTTCATTGACTCACATATTAGGAGTCTTTAACTTATTTATGTTACAAAGGTATGGAAGGCAATGGTTTAGGAGGTTACAGCTCAAAGAACACAGTAAGGTCAAAAAATGGCTACTCCAAAGGAGCTATCAAGAGGATGTGGCACCTTCCATGCTACTCATATCTACCGGAAGGCAAATTGTGCTACTGACTCGGTCGCTTCCTTTGCTGCCCAATATTTGGATGAGGTTCTTTAGGAGAACCGTTCCTTTTTCTCTTCGTCAATTTCTTTTTTCGGACTTTATTGGTTGTACTCATGCAAGATCATGTGAGTCGCCGTTGCACAAAAAAATAAAAAAAATGATAAAAAAGAGGTATATGCTATTGTGACAGATAAGATGCAAAAGGCCCAGAAAATCCAGGACTTGCCACTACTTGCAGCGGAAATGTATCAGATATTTCTTTTAAGTCCTCTTCTGTATCTTAACCCGTAGAGAGCCAATGATGTTGTCCAAGTTCTCATCTTGGTAATCCCTGAAGAAACATAAAATGAAGACAATAAGGACATGCAGATCGTATTTCTTAAAACTTTCCTGCAGGAGGCAGAGGTACATGTGTTTAGTAAAAGTGCACTTGCAGCAGTCTTGGAAGCAACGGGGAAATGAATTCATGGAAGGTCATGCTCAATGCCTATTGTTGGGTCATCAAGAGAGAGAAATAGCATTATTGTTCATAGCAAGTGCTGCAACGCATTCGAACTACAAAATGAAACAAGATTTAAACTTTGTTGCTGGAAAAGCCTGACGCAGAAGGGAAAGGATGGTTGTCATTTGTGGGCACCTGGAAAAAAAAGATTTGACTAGATAAAAATCTTGTACGCTATATTCGACTTCATATTTCTCTCAAAATTAAGAACAAAAATCATAGAAAATCTCAGCAATCTGTGCCCAATATTCTTTATACCTACATTTTCATGTTAAATTATCATTCCACTTGATCCCAGAGTCTTCAGCTTTCAAAAAATGGGACTAATGATGTGAATTACATGTGCAGTAAGTGGGAGTCGGATAAGACAGATAGCTAGCTCTGATTCCAAATTTTTGGGATAGCCTGTTCTGAAATCATATTAAAGTCCAGCCCAAAATATTTGACTAGTTAAGCTATGGATAAGTCCATTCACGCACAGTATATACATACATATACATATACATATACATATATACACATACACACACATGTATGTATGTATGTATGTATGTATATCTATATATATATAGATATATATATATAGATATATATATATATATATATATATGTATGTATGTATGTATGTACATAATACCAACTAAGGTCCCTAACCTATCCGATATGGGACTATTCCGAATATCTGGTACAACTTAAAACCTATCTATTTCTTGAGAGATTGAAATAGTACTCAGGAGTAAGGTCGTAATATATGTAGCAAGGAAGAGTAAAATATAAGATCTTGGTGAAGATTTGTATTGGATAGTCCTAGAAGAGCAATGAGAATCTAACAACTTGGATAGATATTGAAAGGAAGGATTTCAAAGACAAAATCTTGCTGAAAATATAGCAGGGAAGGGTGATAAAATAGTGTTAGTTGTGGCAATGGTTGCCCTTCTTGGAGGCTTCCCTTTGAGGGGATCGTTGGTAAGTGATAAAGAGGCAGTTTAATTTATCCAAGGTTCACTGAGGTAAAGGTACGGCATGTTTGTAAGGAACAGGCAAAGTAGAAGCTAGTAGTCGAGAAAATGTGAGGGGGCTGGTTTGGTATTACAGAAATCAAAATGCTCTTCGCTTTTTTATGAAATAGGATATATCTGACATTGCAGCATGTCCAACTAGTGTACAACTTAAGAGTGCCCTCAGAATATAGTGAAAAATATAACTGAGGTGGGAACTATATCATTCCCTTTATATAATAGCCAGGCAAGGGCCAACTGAGTAGGGCTACAATTATTCTTTGTAAAGATATAACATTAGATCTTACACTCTTTATTATTTATCAAAATTATTAATTTTTTCAGGCATAAATTATGGCTGTAAAAATATGATATTTTACTTAAAATTATGGATCAGAATATGTGTTATGGAAATCATATTTTATTATAAAAAGCAATTCCATGAGTGTTTTTAAATGAAAATACCATAATTATGTAATACGAATCTTGTTATTAGTATTTTTTCATCTATTTATATGTATGTTTTAAGACAAAAATATAAGTTTTGTAAAGGCTTTCAGATAGGTATGTATGATTCTTAGAATTGGAAAGATCGACAGCCGGAGCTAGCACTATATGAATACAGGCCCTACCAGCGGGTATAAAGTTAGCATATGAAACAAGAATCTTTATCGATTACGAATATGGGCCCTGTTACTGATATAAAGTGACCATAATACGAATATCTATGAACAATGTTTTGAACTATGTTGTGGCTAAATGGTAGAAAAAAAATATGAATTTATTTGCAATATAAACTTGGAACTATGTTTACAAAATATGGATGATTTATGTATGCATAATTGGCTTTCTGACTTGGTTTAATATACTGTACTATGAAATACATTTTTTGTAATATCTGTTATTTTTTTTAAATGATGCATTGACATGAAAAATTTATGTTTGGTTTGATAAGGTAATGTAAGATTTACTTACTAAGCTATGTTAGTCATATAACTCTATTTTTATTTTTTTCTTTCCAGACGAATAGGGTCAGTAGGGACGAAGGATGGTCCAGGCTTAGAGTTCGTGCTAGCAAGCTTAGCGATTTATATAGTAGAACTTTAATTCTTTAGTGGTTATGAATAAAGTAATTTAGTATATTAAGGATTAACGGTTTGGTATTTATATTTAGATTTAGATGCTCTGAATTAGTATTGGTTTCATTTAATGAATGATAAAATTGGACTTTTATTTATTATATTTTGTTTGAGATGAATTTGAAAGCTAAATGAAATATTTAACTTCGTATTATCGTGGGTTGTACCCCTCGGTAGCATGGCTATGTTATGTCCCAAAATCGGGAGTGACAATTTTTAGAATAAAATTATGGTTGTCATTAGCTGTTAAATAGAAATTAAGTAGCAATGATAATATCATTTGACAAAATTATTGTTTGTGAACTTATGTTTTGAATTAAAATCTGTTAGTGTTTTCTGCTATTATTCTCAAAAAAAAAAAAAAATCTTCACATGTTTATAGAATTATTAATATAAATAATAATTTAGTATGTAATTCAAGAAAAATATCAAATAATGGCTATTATTCCACGAGAGCAGCTGGTATTTAATTGCAATTATGTATGTCTACAAGCTAAAAGGAGCTACACTTGTTGAACTATTATAAAAGCCATTATAACATTACTGCAGCCATTTGTTTAGACCAAGTGTTAAGAAAAGAAACACTAGAAGAGTGTGTTAGCAATATATCACCTAACTAAATAAATAAATCTATAAATTCAATTAATAAAATATCTTAAAGGGAATAATGTACATGCATATCATTCGGCATCCAAATAATTCTATTTTAATACAAAATAAATCTATTCTA
>JAOXJJ010000359.1:3413220-3424142 GCA_025769935.1 Phoenix roebelenii | reverse complement strand
AAGAGCAGTATGAAAAGAACAAAATAAAACTGAATAAAAATGTAAAAACAAAAATCGGAAGTAGCTAAGAGGAAGAGAAATTTCTCCAGAGTTTTTCTACTATTTTTCTGTAATTTTTCGTGTCCTAAAAAAGATGAAATAGGAGGTTTATATAGTGATTTTTTGTAGGGGCAAGATGATCTCTTCGGCGGACGCGTCCGCGCCTCCGCGCTCTTCACGCGAACGTGGGCAACGTGCGCCAACGGACGCACGCGTGCCCATTTAATGCTAACGAAAACGTCCGTCCGGCATTTTCGATCTCAAACGGGCACGCGGTTCAATGAACTGCGTGCCATTAATTTTTTTTTTTTACTATTGGTTCGCGGCGGCTGTTTCCAAAACCAAATGCGCACGCGGATCGAGATTCGGCCGCGTGCGCATTTAATTTTTTTCCCATAGAGTGAGCATATTTATACCACTAGGGATTGCCACAACTGAATTGAGGCGACGGGATATTTGAAACCCGAAATTAGCTTTAAATGTTGTGTTCCTGTTTTTTTGGATGGTGGAAGAGGCCTGTATGCAACAGTCTATAAGAGGAGTAGCTCTCTTCCAAACCCCTTAACCCCCAAAATCTTGATGAAGGTGAGATTGAACCTAGATCAGGTCTTTGTTACAACCACCGAGAGACCTTACCAGCTAAGTAAGCTAGCACCTTATTGTTTTTGCAAATATAATTTCAAAAGCATATCATTTTTCACTGAATTACAACACATATCAGTTTATCTACCCAAATACAAGAACAGTCATTTCGCGAAGGACTGCTTGTTTCTCTGTTTTAAAGATTCAGAAAAAATTGGCTATTTTTCATCAAGAAAAAAGAAAGAAATTTGGCCATATAAGATTTTGCATAATTCATTGGAAAACTAAGCCATCCTCTTATTACCCGATAATTAGCTCTAGTGACTCACTTAGAGATAAAAATTATATTGTGACATTTCATATTCTTGAACCTAATCTATCATTTGGCATTGGGTGAGGCCACAAGGAAGGGGTCTCCCAATTATAACCGACGCATAGCTCGACAACCTATTATTGATGAACTGACGTTTTCCAACTACTAGCCTATAACATATCAGCAAGAATTATGACCTAAATTTATTCCATCTCATGTTTATTGATGAACCTAATCTAGTCATTTTTACCTATTGGTAAAGCTGTGAAAGAGAATGATGTTTAAGAGGCGACACTTTCGATGTGTGCCCTTACTTAAAGTCGTTTCACTTTCCTAAAAGAGCAATAAGACTGATTAAGCGTAGATCTGTCATTCGTCATGTGGCGTATTTTGGAGATTATGGATCAACAAACACATTTTTCCATTTTGCTCAAAATAAAAACATCCCTTTTTTATATTTTATACAGATGGCAGAACAAGCAGCACATCAAGTGGAACCATATAAAACTTTTATCGTCTCCACTATTCAACATTTGAAGGGGGAAAGGTGCCTTCAAAAACATTTGAAGGGCAAAGAAGGAATTGATCTGAATGTTTTTCAAGGAAAACAGCAGGACTAGACGATCTTATGCCGATGAATTGATATCTTTTGGAGGAGTATTCGCATACTTCCAGCCAGCCTTTTCAAATTGACTGGAGGTTCTTGAACCTGTCACCTCTTCTTCACGTACCACATTGGATAATTCTTCCAGGTCCTCTTTTGTGAGTTTTACCTTCAAAGAACCAATATTGTCATCTAAGTTCTTGATCTTAGTTGTCCCTGATAACAACAGAATAAGATAGTCAATAAAATGGAAAAGCTCATACTATCTATCCATCCACCCATCCATCCATTCAATGCATCTATTTATCTGTCTATTCATATCTTTATATAGTTTTGAGAAAAATACATATCTATATAACAAAATATATCAAAAGGCTGGTTATGTGAGTGTTCCTATATTCAAAGATTAATCAGCTAATTATGGTTGAATTAAGAAAAATATATCTTTCTGCAAGGAAACGGAGAGGACGACCAAGATCTTGATCATTAAACTGGAGTATGAAGTTGGAAGCCAACATTTTTTAGGGGTTTTCTTTCCCTACTGAATATCTTGAAACACATACTAGAACCTATTTTTTATGAAATTGTAACATTATTTAAAAGAAAATGATTATTTCAAAATATCATAATTCAGTGCATATGCATGCACCCCTCAAATATGACCTCAAAGTTATTGTCGATGTTCCACACCTCTTCATCAAAGTTTTGGGTTGGCAATACCCTAGCTGGATACTTGTCCAATCACTAGTATGCTAGAAAATTCACATATATAAGCATCTGTTATAATCACAATGTCCATCAGGCCTAGAATATGCGAAAATTAAGCATTCATATATACTTGGACTCATGACATGAAATGAGCAACTTTATCTTCCCTTCAACCTTCTCACAAGAAGGGGCTTTTTTGTTGCATCCTTGCAGTGCAGCTCCAGGTTTACTAGCTCTCTTTTGTCAGCCAACATCTCAAAATGACAGGATTGTCAAAGCGAAGTGGAAAATAATGGTGGACAATTTGACTCAGCCAACCAAAGAGAAAGATCCTTAGTAGGAAAGATCTTATAGTAGGTAATTATTTGAACAAGAGATGAAGCAACTGGAGAAGTGTTAAGCTTTCCCTAAACTATTTTTTCAGATTGTGATGTTATGTTGAAGAAGGGCTCTATAGCGATGTACCAATTAAGACAGTTGCAATCACATTTCCTATTTGTTCTTATCTTCTTGTGTACCTCTTCCCGTCTCTATCTTCTTCTCTTCTTCTTTGTTCTCCCCTTCCTTCATTAGCTTAATTAAGGTGGGTTGGGCCTTGTCCTAAGAAATTTCTAAGAATTACTAAAGAACATATAAGCCTTATTTGGGGATCAGTACATGGAAAAGTGAATAATTCTTGAGGGACCAATATCAGATCATATACACAGTATCGTTGAGATGAACATTGATCTTTTGAGTGCTATATTGTCTAAAGCCATTATTAGAAGAAAGCTAACAAATTCTCAAGAATTAATCCTTTATTCCTGGCAAGAAATGGTGGCGTCTTTAACAGACTAAAGTTCATCGGGTATCGAACACAATTATGATTCCAAGTTCTCTTGCACTTTAGGAAAGCAGCAGTGCCACTAAAAGTTTCAGTCCAGGTCTCAAGTTTCCATCAAGTTCTAGGAACTTTTTCTTTCAGATTAGTTCTTTTTCCAGTTATGGTTTCTGGCATTCAAAGATAAATTCTGCTAACAGAGACCAATGGCAACTCTTCTTATGCTGATATTGATGTGAGGGAAAATAATGTTGGGGCAATTGCTTACCAGGGATGGGGACAACATCATCCCCTTGATGAAGAATCCAAGCTAGAGCTAGTTGAGAAGGAGCACAGTGATGCTTCATGGCCAAGTTCTCTAGTCTCACATAGAGCGTCTTGTTCTTCTCTAAGTTCTCTCCAGTAAACCTTGGATGAGAAACCTAACAAAATTATCGATTAATTATGATTTAACAAATTTGATTTCAGAATATCAAGCATATTAGCTGCTCAATTGCATTAAAATACTCTGAAATATAAAGCTTCGGTAGAAAAACTTGGATTTAATAAGAGCTCATACCAAGAAAGAATTTGTAGGCACACTTTCTGTAACTCCTCTGCCACCGAAAAAACCACGACCAAGAGGGCTATATGGAACTATTCCAATGCCAAGTTCTCTGCATTTCCATATGCAATACACTAAATGAATTGTAAGAGGACAAAGTATAACCGCATGTAAAATATCGAGATAAGACGAATCAATGTAACTCCAGAAGCTCAGCTATGCAAAACATCATCCATGTTTCAGTAGCATGCAAAATTTTTCAAATTTGCACATCAATTTCATGAAGAGTTAAAACCAGACCTGCAAAGTGGGACTATCTCTTCCTCAATTTCCCGAGTCCAGAGAGACCATTCCATCTGCACTGCAGTGATGGGATGCACTGCGTGGGCACGTCTAATTGTGTCGGAGCTGGCCTCCGACAGCCCAATGTACTTCACTTTTCCCTCTTCCACCAACTTCTTAAGCTCCCCTACCTACCAGATGCCAAAAGAGAAGCATTCACATCAAGAGCTCAATAGAAATGGCCCTCGCATACAGGAACAAGTGCTTAAAGTAACTAATGCTTACCGTTTCCTCTATAGGCACAGTCTTATCTATCCGATGTTGATAGTAGAGATCAATGTAGTCCACACCGAGGCGCTTAAGACTTTCTTCGCAGCAATCCCGCACATATTCCGGCCTGCCATTTATTATCAGACTAGTATGCTCGATCTTCACAATCCCAAATTTTGTGGCCAATTGAATCTTCTCGCGGGGCAACTCCTTCAATGCCTAGAACAACCATCCATCCATCCTTTTGTCACTACTGATGCTAAACACTCTGAAGTTGATGCATTCATGTGGAAGTGAAGGAAAGAAAAGCAAACCTTCCCAACCAAGATCTCATTAGTACGGGGTCCGTATACGTCGGAAGTGTCGAAGAATGTGATTCCCTTGTTGAAGGCATCCTTGATGATGGATATCCCCACTTCGTCGGAGACCGGAGAATTGTATACCCCGGTAAGGCCCATGCATCCATATCCTAATTTGGATACCTGGATAGAAGCAAAGAAATCACCACGTTACCATCTTGACGATGAAGTGGAGATAAATGTAAAGGAATACCAGAGGAGGGTGGCTGCATGCATGGTGCAATCATAGTAAGATAATGCTTACCTCTAATCCCTGGGTTCCCAACTTCACTCTGGGGATCATCTGGGTTTTGCCCTGCCCTTCCATTGCTCTCTGCACTCGAAAACAAAAACACTCTGCTTTCTCCCACAGGAAACCGGGAATGCAGGAAACGCTCCCGCTGGTGACGAATTTATAAGGATTGGGCTTGAATCAGCTTACCGCAGCTGAACTTACCTCTGGATTAGTAACTACCGAGTGATCTCATCGCTTCCGTAAGAATCCAAAGAATCATATTATGAGGAGGCTAGTAGTCTTCCCGGGACAACCAGCTTCCTTGACAAGTGATTTACTACGGTTAAACGTGAGCTCAGCGCTTAAGCAAGACGTGAGAATGACTAATTAAACTGGTACGTCCCTCCTATCTACTCTTTTTTCTTTTTCTTTTTTTTGTAAGAAAGAGGCTTGCCTCGCAAGTAAATCTATCACAGGCTTCCGATCCGGTTCACTGGTGTCAAAGGCTGAATCAGTTGGTACTTATCCTAAAATATATAGTTTTAAAGTTTTTCTATTGAAATAAGAACTATTATGATCGCTACTATATATAATAATGCTACTTAATAAAATATATAGTTGTTAATCCCTGGTTCCCAACTTCTCCCTGAGGATCATCTGGGTTTTGCCTTGTTCTTCGGTTGCTCTCCAGGCGCAAAACAACTAGGAATGCAAGAAACACTGCCATTGGTGACAAATTATTAGTTTGCAGAAAAAAAAAAAAACTAAAATATATCTTCTAAGAAGTTGATATGATGTTTGAGAATATAGTTTTTATATGTTTAGTTGACTATGAAAAAAAAAAAATTTCAGAATAGCTTATATTTGATTGAGTATTTATTTTTGTAGAAAAATTATGTAAAATATCTTTTTTGTTCTTAATTAAAGGGAAGACCTTACCTTATTTTATCTAAAAGTTCACGGATATTCTTGGAAAAAAAAAATATCAACTTTCGGCATGTGAAAGTTAATTTTTTTTAATACCTATGTAGTTTTTTTATGAAATATAAAAATTTAATTTCTATGAAAGCCTTACTTTACCATTTTTTTTAAAAAAAATATAGCTAATTATGTGCTTTTTTTTATGACCATATTTTTTTTTCATGACCATTTTTTTTTCCTTCTCTTTCGATGAATCAAAGGAGTTCTACAAGGGTTGGATTTGAATCAGCTCAGCGGAAGTGAACTTACCCCTGGATACATCCATATATTTTTGTCTGCGGAGTAGGAGGCAAGTAAAAAGTTGGTATGTGGTTTGAATTCTAAAATCAAGGGTCAAGCGACTGGAGCGTGATCTCATCGCTTCCGTCAGAAATCCAATTAGCCACCGTCAAACGTATGTGCTCAGTGCTTAAGTAAGACGTGACAATAAGTCAATTGTACGTAATTCCTACCTAGGAATTTCGTTTCTTTTTTCTATTATTTAATAAGAAAGAGGCCTTCCCCTCGAGTAGATCTATCACAGGCTTCGAATCCAGTTTCACTGGTATCAAAAGCTGAATCAGTTGGTATTCCCAAATACACAGCTTTAAAGTTTTTATATTAAAATAAGAAACTACTATAATGATGTTATAACAGAAAAGAACCATTAAAAGTGAAAGAGTGTTGATATTGTTCGCCAAATTACTGTTTATTTAATAAAATATTATTGTGTTTTAGCCTATGCAATCATTCATGAAGATAAAACTGATATAAAAATTTAAATTTTGATGGATTAACAACTTTAAACCGTTGGGCAGTGTTGCTGCCATTCAATTGAAAGTTTTTTTTTTTAAGTTTCTTAGTCTTGTCTCCATGTTATAGACATGTGGTCAGCCTTCATGAAGGCATGCTGCAATGCCCTCTAGTCTAGATAAGCTATGGGCCGAGTTCGTTCTGATACTATTTGTCATAATCCAAAATATTACCTAAAAAAAGCTAATTGAAAGGTAATTTTTTGGGATCCATAGTTCTGATAAATATTCAAAATCTTCTTGATAAATAACTGATGTGGGACTAGGTATCCAAGCCTTCTAAATCAAATTGGTTACTACTGTTGCAAAGAATCGAGAGTAGATTGGCTTAACTCACACTCATTAACTCAGTTATCACTTCACTTCCTCTTTACTACATCTCTATGTTCAAGCTCCCTTCATGGGTCATCAAAGGAATTGAGACATGCAGAAGATCCATTCTTTGGAGTGGTTCTTCAGATGCTCATAGCTCATCCTGCAAGGTCAATTGGGAGATGGTTTGTACCCATAAGGAGGAAGGCGGCTTGGGGGTCCAAGACATAAAGCAAGTAGGTGTGGAGGTTCTTATCCAAGGATTTGGGTACGTGGAGAAGACAAATTGAATTTATCTATCATAAAAATGTCTTTTGAGCATGGGAGAATTCGGCACAAAGTAAGGAAGTGATTCAAGAGGACAGCATCTCTTGCTTCACTTGCGCGAACCACGGGCACAGATCGAAACGACTATGAGCAGGTACGTATTGGTACCATGTTGAAGGATGGCTTTACGCCTAAAGTCAGACCTGGTTTTAATGCCTATACTGGTACCATGTTCATATAGTGCTTGTACGTATTGATGCGGAGGACCAATTACGGTAGCAGTAGAGGGAGGGATCAAAAACAGTAGCATAACAGCAACTACAAACTTTTATTAAGTAGACAGAAACTACAAACAGCTTCTGTAATCTTCTCGGAAACAATTAGGGGCCAAAGACGACTGTTGAGAGACCAGGTAGAGATATTTCCCATCCAGTTGGAATCTCAGGGCTTTCTTTATCATCAGATCAAACTGGACATGATCTAATAACATCATGCTGGGGCACTGGAATCTCTGGGAGGTGTATTTGCATGCTTCCAATCGGCTGGTCCCACAAAATCATAGTCTCGATCACCTGCTACCTCTTCTATGGGAACTGCATGCGATATTTCTTTCAGGTCCTCCTCTGTGAGCTTGAGCTTCAAAGAGCCAATGTTAGAATCCAGGTTCTTCATCTTGGTGGTCCCTGATAAAAGTTGGATATAAGACAGAACAACATAGTGAAAAGGTCATCTATATCTAACAACAACCAAATAAACATTAGATGTATAAAAAAAATAAGAGGCTCGTTATATTACCATCCTATATTTAACAAGGCTCAGCCAGCAACTGTTATCTCAGCTGGTCGGCACCCAGCATTTTACTCAAAAAAAAAAAGAAAAAAGAAAATAAAAGTTTCAAGGTTGTTGAAAAGGGAGAAGACCATGAGCCTTGATCATTTTACTGAAAGTGTTCCAATTGCACATTCTAAAGTTTTTTCTCCTCTATCTTAAATATTGGAACACATCCAAGCACATAATTTTATCCAACCGTAACTTGCCCTAAAATTAAAAAAGGAAATGCAAAACCATAAATATCATGATTTATTGGTAGACACGCACACCTTCTAATTGCTTCATATGCAATGAAGGGACCCAAATTCACTATATCTTTTCTCTACCTCTTCATGATTCTTGTAGGTTGCAATTATCCTAGCGAGCAGCTACTCCACAGTATTAGGACACTAGAAAGTCCACATGCGTAACCATTTGGTGCAATTATAATGGCCTTCAGGACTAGAATGTCTTTGAGGCAGATGTTGACATCATGAAGTCACACTATTAGAGATTTGGAAAGATGGCAAAGAGCCATTAGGATAAAAACTTATCCTGCAATATTTCCAAGAACTTCCTTTCAATAATGCACAAGTCTCTGCCAACTGGAAGCTCAGTTGGTTGTCACCTATCTCTCCGTGTGAAAGGTCCCATGCATAATCAAACTTGGGCGGTGGTGAACAACGCATGTCTACTCCTTAAAGAATACAATCGTTGAAACGATCCAAATATCCAGCTATAAGAAAATAAAATACTAACCAGCAATAAATCATTTACTCGTAACTGAATAATAATTTAACCTAATAAAGTTTGCTAAAATAAGAAAGAAAGAAAGAGGTTTACGGTCTACACTAATTCTTTCAGCTCCCAGAATATCCATCTCAATTTAAATGCATTATAGAGATTACCTTGTGACTAAATGAGGAATCAGCGCTAAACTTAATTCTAAATGTAACATAATTGTTAAAAATGAACCTAAACAAGTCCTAACTATGGTTTCAAGCTTATATAGGTTTTTGTTCTTTGGCAAATGATGGTCAGACTCATCTATCTTCATTTCATTTACAGGGTGAAAGAAGAAGACAAAATAAGAGCTCTCAGGAAACCATTAAAAGCCTCACAACTGGAGAAGCATCAAACACCAACACCCCCCAGAAAGCCTGAAAGACCCCAAAGCAACCACAGTTGTGAAAGGTTCTGAGAACATTACATCAGAGAAAAACAATATCAAAATGAGGCAAAGCATTCCAAACTGTCATTGATCTAGTAATTATCAGCATCAGTCTGCATACTCGAGGTCTGGCAATTTTATGCTCTCTCCCTTCTAACATAAAAAAAAAAACAGATTACTATCTTCTTTGCACCAAATTGCCTTAAACTATAGACTTTTCAAACATCAGAACTTGATTTCAAATAATAAAAAAAAAGAACTCAGAACATTGCCAATGTTTCATCTCCTGATGGCAAGCCTTAGCTAGATATTGATAGGGTTCTTTTTCTTTTTTTTTCTAAATTAAAAAACCTTCACAAATGGTCCTAGGTTTCATCAAGTTCTTGGTCTAGTTGATTTAGTGTTCCATGTACTTGAAAGCCAAGGAGATTCTGATAGTAGAAATAAATTATCAATGGACTCTTTTCAATTACATGCTTATGTTGATGTTTAGAATGATTATATATTTCAGGGCCAGTGCTTACCAGGGATAGGAACCACATCATCCCCTTGATGATGAACCCATGCTAGAGCTAACTGAGCAGGGGCACAGTAATGCTTCACGGCCAAGTTCTCTAGTCTCTGATAGAGTGTCTTGTTCTTATGTAAATTTTCTTCATTAAATCTTGGATGTGTAGCCTGACAAAATCATCAATTTGTGATGCACTAACAATCCACATTTTCAAATATCAAGCATATCAGTATCCTAATTATAGAAAAATACAGATGAACTTAAAGCTAAAGCTTCAGAAAAATATTCTTAATAAATTAAAGTTCATACCAAGAACATATTTGGAGGCATATTTTCGACAACTCCTCTGCCACCAAAAAATCCACGGCCAAGAGGGGAGTATGAAACTATTCCAATGCCAAGTTCTCTGCATTGCAAAGATTCCATTCTAGTGCATCAAGTCACTTTCAAGAGTAGACACAAGAAGCCAGCATAAAGATGCAAGCGACTCATGCTCAAGTACCAGATGACAGCATGATAAGGATGCAAGTATGGTGATTCAATATGCCAAAGATTGCTCAAAAATCAGAGAAAGAAACAAAAAAAGATTGCATCATTTCCTTATTCTACTTAGTCCCAACTCCAACATTTTGGGATGTGAAAGTAATACCATCTCTAATTTAAACTTACAGGTAAAGAAAAGGCATGTTAGTTGATTTAATATTTATATATGTGTCTATCTGGAAGCGACGAAGAGCATGACAATGTGAACCAAGAAGAATCTGGCTAGAAATTTCTCCTAATGCAATCAAATTATGATCTCTCTGTTTGAGCGTTCTTCAAAGGACCACCACCTAATAAGTTTTATGTAAGATTTCCATGTTTTAATGTGAGGTGTTACAAGTCTATGAATTAATAAAATGACTTGCTTCAAATATGTCTCTTTTTCCGCATGTGACATTTCACACATCCAATTATAATCTGACCCTTTCAGAATATTCAGTATGCTACAAAAATAAGATGCATGGGCTTTTTTGTCAAAAAAGAAAAAAGGCAAATGATGATGGAACCACCTCATATATCATAAGAGAAATAAGAAGCATGGACATGAAACATTAATTCCTAAAACCCATACACACACAAAGAAAAGAAATTTACAATTGATCAAAAATTTAACCAGACCTGCAAAGTGGGACGATCTCTTCCTCAATATCACGAGTCCAGAGTGACCATTCCATCTGCACTGCAGTGATGGGATGTACAGCATGGGCACGCCGAATTGTATCTAGGCTGGCCTCCGATAGTCCAATGTATTTTATTTTCCCTTCTTCCACCAATTTCTTAAGCTCCCCCATCTGCCAATTA
>JAOXJJ010000359.1:3388212-3405114 GCA_025769935.1 Phoenix roebelenii | reverse complement strand
AATTGTTAAAGAATACAATGATCCAATGGTGCCCCAGATAATTTATTAGTCAAAAACAAGAATCATTTTAAGACTTCCTTTGTCTTTTATTTTCTCTACTCTCTCCACAGGAATGGTGCCTGAAGGATTTCGATAATAGAGCATTATGTATGATTTTCTTTTACAACAGGTGCTAAAGGTTTTCTGAAATTAATTACAAGTCGCGCTCTGAAATTAATTGTTTAATTGTTTAGTGATGCTTCTTTTCTCTTAATACCAATTAGATTTTGAGCCTCTGGGCATTTTTCAGTCGCTATGGAAAGGTTAGTGGGCACTTCAATTCATAACAAAAATGTGGTGTTCTATGAATCAACCTTATTAAACCGGATTTTTGCCTGCTATACAGGCATGGGCAATTCATTCATACATAAACCTTTTTTCTTAAAAGAAAAAAACAATTAAACCTTGTTAAACACCAACTTCTTGAGCTCCCCCATCTATCAAACACCAAAACAAATGCAGGTTCCATTGACACAAAGAACACACACACCCACACACACAAAAAAAAAAATCAACTCACACAAACCATAACTTGAATCTAAAAGGTTAGTGCTTACAGTATCCTCAATCGGCACTGTCTTATCCACACGGTGCTGATAGTATAGATCAATGTATTCCAGACCAAGACGCTCGAGGCTTGCCTCGCAGCATGCTCGAACATATTCTGGCCGACCATTTACAACCATACCAGTCTGATCAAACCCTAGAATGCCAAATTTTGTGGCCAACTGAATCTTTTCTCGGGGCAACTGCTTCAAGGCCTACAAGCAAGCATCAATTCTTTTTCACGTTTATTCTAGTGCACAACATCTAATTCCTTCAATAAAGAGAAAAGAGATTGAAAGTTTGAACCTTTCCAATCAAGATCTCATTGGTACCTGGTCCATAGAAATCGGAGGTGTCGAAAAAGGTGATTCCCTTGCTGAAGGCATGCTTGATGACGGCTATCCCATCTTCGTCGCTTAGCGGAGAATTGTATACTCCAGTGAGGTTCATGCACCCCAATCCCAGCTTGGATACCTGGACACGAGCACGCCGGTCATCACAATTCACAACGGGATTAGCATTGAAAAAAAAACTAGTTTTTTTCCTTATTTTTTGAAGAAGGACAACAACATCTGCATCCTAAGAAACTGATTCAGGAGACATGATAGTAGTAGTAGACTAGTAGTAGTAGTAATAATAATAATAATAATATGTAATAATAGTAATAATAAAAATAAAAATAATAATAAAAAAAATAATAATAATATGTAATCAAAGAGGCATAAAAAGAAGAAGGGGAGGCACCTCTAATCCCTGGGATCCCAACTTCACTCTGGGGATCATCGGGGTTTGTGTCTGCTCCTCCATTTGTCCACAGCCCACACTGAAGAGAACTTTGGCTTTGTCCAACAATGGTAGCTTGCCTTGCCTCACCCTATTTTGGTTCTTAAATATGATTCTGTTTGTAAGATATTTGGTTTCCATCGCTATCTCAAGGGTAGATATTTTGTTTCCATGGACATGGGAGCCCGACGGGTCGAGGTCAATGAATAGGGGACCGAGATCGGCCGCTCGGAAGCCGTATTCATTTTGGTATTTTGGTATTTGGACAACCGCTAAATTTAATTTCACTTTTTCTTCGATTTCATAATTTTGCACTTTGGCTTCGATTTCATAATTCCTGACATAATAAATCTGAGAGTAAAATAAGTTTAATTCGTATTCATTTATCTTTTAGGATTATATTTGATTTAATAAATCTGAGAGTAAAATAAATCTAATTCGTATGCATTTTTCATTTAGTATTTTCTTTCATCAAGATTAAAGTCGTTTGATTAGGGTAGGCATAGCATGGGGCACAAATCTCACAGGCTCTAATCAATCACAAGGGCTTAATCCTCAACTGGGCTTGGTGATGCTTGACTGGACCCCTGCAGCTTAATCCTCAACCGGAGAGAATCTTGACTCGAGAACCTTTGAGACCATAAATGCATAAACATCAACTTTCTTAGCCAAATCTTTTCTCCTTTATAGTTTGACTGTACAATTAGACCTTAAAATCTTAATCATATCTTCTCACCTCCTTATATAAAAAGAGACAGGAGAAAAACCTTATAATGTTAGAGATAATCAAGTATTTTGTTATCATGGATCAGCCAACACTCTTATTCATATTATCTGTTAATGCAGCAGCAAGCTTCCAATCTAGGTGGCTTCTAAATGGATCCTGTTCTCCTCTCTGTCATCATTCAACTTTTATAATATAATTACAGCAAACTGCACATGATGGAAAATCTTAAGTAATATATTGCATCATACTACAATCTTTAAGAAATTATTCTATATCTAAAAATTTTAGTAGTAGCCACATGCATTTATCGTGTGCATTATAATTAATCTATATTAAATATAAAAAGCTACATTGTTATGAAAAACTTTTCAACATTGATGGTATTCCACGTGGGACCAGGTGGTTGTTGGTTTCACCACAAATCCCTTTATCACACCATATAGGATAAAATTGTTGATAAAAAATGCGTTTGAATATCATTACTCTTAAAACAAGAGTATTGTTTAGACATGTTCCCCTTCTCGTCATTTTTTTCATTATATTGTCACATCTGTTCATCCCTATTTTACAACAAATATAGACTTTCATTAGGAGGCTGCATTCACTTACGCCTACTATATATAAAGTCATAAATATAATAATGAAAAAGGAACGAATGGTAATATGGAATAGAAATTATTATTTACTAAAATAGTAGGAGATAGAGACTTCATCCAACTCTTAAAAGGTAAGAAGGCCATAAATAAACTGTTAGCAAATTTTTATTTTTTTAAAAAAACGAAAGTAGACCCACCTACATATAATTATCCAAGCGTAAATATAAAGAGATGTAGCATTTAGGATTTCTAATACCTAATTATTAAATAAAGGGTTGCAACGGGTTAACAAATTCCTAGTTAAAAATGATTGATTTTCTTTTTCTATGTGAGATTATTTTATGAGATGTCACCCTAAAAGAATAATAGGCAACATATTTTACTCGTTACTAGGGTTTTTCGTATAGAAGCTTAGCTTTTCTTGGATAATGAATCAAAATTGCAACCTCACTTAATTTTGCCTTTCAAAAAAGAAAAAGGGATAATTATTATTTTGAATTTTTAGTTGTAGGGAATTGAAGATGTTAGAATAGTCATATCCATCTACTTAGCAACCAAAAAGGTTATGCAAGAATTTAGACTTTCATAGTTATAATGCAAGGAGGCCTCCTTCCATTTCTCTCTCTAAACTTAGAAAATATATACTTATTTTAATAAGTGGGGCTAGTCATAAGATTTTAGTTCTACTCCATATGTTGGGCTATATTAATTGATTCATGGCACTTGGGCTTGGATTTGTACTTACAATTTATCATTCCTTAATGCATTATTTTCATCTAGCATAATGCAAGAAAATTTATTTTTACCTAGCATGCATGTTAATATACAGAAACTATTTTGACTTTCATATTTGCTAGAAAATGATTTAAATTTATAAGAAATTTGATGTAAATACTAAAAATATAAAGTTTGAACTGAAAAGAAAAAAAAAAACAGAGAAGCTTCTTGAAATTATTTACTATAACTCAATAACATACTGAAGCTTCAATAAGGTTGGGTTTGGCAAGATCCAAACATCAATTCCTCCTAGAAAAAAAACTTTGAACTTCTCCCTCTTGTCTTTCTCTTCCTCTTTGTTTCATCTCGCCGCCCTTGTTTTAAATTTCAATGAACAATGTAGAAGGGAGGCAATCATGGATGATGGCTAGGCAAGATTTGGATAAGGAGCATCTTCCATGGCATGACAAAGATAGGAGGATGCTTTGGATCAGCCATGTGGTTTTAGGGAGAGAGTTGGGGGTTAAAGGGAGCATTATTTTTGTGATAGGCGATTCAGAGAGGAGAGCTCTGCGCAGAAGATGTGGAAAAACAAAAATCCAATCGAAATGAATTTTTTTGTTCCCATATAATTGGGGGCTTTCTGTGGCTTTCTCAGCTTAAAATTAGAATTCAAACAACAGTTTAGGAAAAAAAATCCTTTAATGGTTACATTTCCTTGGAAAGGCATGATTCCTTTGAAATTCGATGGATTTTATACATATCCAAACAAGCCCTAGAAGAGCATTCTTTCTAGGAAAAAAATCCTTCCGAAGTACAATTTTTTGTGTACAATATTTTTGATCCCTCATTTTCAATGTTTCACTCTAGACCTACATCGAACTATCCAGAAAGTGAACAATCTTAGAACCACTAGGTTTCTTGCTACATAATCTTTGATCTTTGTCACTATTTTGTAGAGCCCATCCGCACTTTATAGGAATTTGTTTGCATTGCTAATAGTGGCAAGCACAACTTCAAGCCAATAGGTGATATATTGGGGGAATGGATAAGATCTGATACCCCCCATATAGTTTGCTGCTCCCAAGAGGTCATTGAACGTGATATATTGGGAGCAGTTGGGGGAAGGGAGGTGATATGTGCATCCTGTTTGCTTTTGGGTTGCATTCACTACTAGCGGCATGCAAACTATTTCCACTTTATAGTATTTACAGTGACATCCTTGTAACATCTCTATTCATCTCATCAATCCTATATATTTGAACTTCATTTTGAGAAAGACAGGTAGGAGGGAGGTCCACCTGCATTATAACTATGTAGATCCCAAATCTTGGGGATGGACCACCTAAGACTCCAACCCATTATCTCTTGTTGATCAAAGCGGCATGAGAATGTCGGGTTACCTCGGCACGCATTGTAATGATCGCAGCGGAAATACGCGCGCGAGGTCGTTTATCACATGAACGTCCCAGAGAAGATAGAATTCAAACAGGAATTCTGAGTTCTCTAACTCAGAAAGTTATGAATTCAAAGGGAAAGACTAAAATTAAAACTTGATTAATTTAAGAACTATAATAAAATAATAGTAAAGATCATATCTTTACGTTTGAGTGGGTAGATCTTCACCGCTATTTGATGATCGTAGATGTCGGGTTTACTTGAAGCCGCATAAGTGTTCGGCCTCTATGGGTATCCACACAAAGATCTGGATCGATCAAGATCGTGATCTCACCGGAGTGCTAACTCCCTTTCAGTGATCTCTTTTGATGGTTGGAACTCCTCTAAGCAATCAACTCTTGATTGCTTTCAAGAGGAGGAAGAAGGAGAAGGAAGAAACACTTTCTTTTATTTTCTTTGCCATGGAAGAAGAAGGAAGGAGGAGAGAAGAGAGGAACACCTTCCTCTCTATGTGTTCTTCCATGCGGAGGAGGAAGAAGACTCCAATCTTGCTGCACCTTTCTTTTCCCTTGCAGATGGAAGAAGGAAGAGAGGGGAGGGATGGAGGCCGCCAATATGAAACAAGAAGCAAGGGGGGCCATCCCCCTTCTCTTTTTTTCTTATGCTTGCCCTAGGCATGGCCTCCTCCTCATATATATAGGAGGAGCCATGCCCCAACCCTCCTTCACGCGCGTCCCGGACAACCGGGACATGAATCCTGGGAGTATCTAAGGAAAGGAGGGGCTCTTGTCCCTCCCTTCTAATCCTAATCAAATTAGGATTTAGGCAGCCCTTGGTTCATTGAATCTTAATCTAATTAGGACCTAATTAGTCTCCCTATTTGATTCACATGAATCCTAATCTATTAGGATCCAAATTTGACTTTATGATTTAAGATCCTTATCTAATAAGGAGTCCTAATTAATTAGAACTTTATATCCTTATCTAATAAGGTTTAAGCCTAATTGATTTAGTCCAATTGAATCAATCAATTTGCAATCTCATTACAAATCTTTCTTCTTCAACTCACTAACTCTTAGTAGGTTAAACCAATTATCAATCAAATTGATAAGTACAAACATTATGATTCCAAATTACAATTCAACCATCAGATCAATCAGATCCTCTATTGTGTGTGACCTCATAGGTTCTATTCTATCTAGTAGTGAGATATATTATGATTCCTATCACAATATCATTAAAACTTCTTTCAATAGGTTGAAACAATTTCAACACTTTTTATTTGGGTTCACTGATCATCAAGTGAATGCGTTTGAGTCTCACAATCCACCAGTGACACCTAGCAGCATTAGTGGCTACCCAGCAAAATGAAATAGATGAACCTTTAGATGCAGTTAGCGTATGATACAGTCTCTCTATCATGGATTCCAACAGGATAGAGGTCATGGATAACTTGTCAAACTCCATCATTTGTCATATGTCAAGATTTATTTGACTCTAGTTCGAGATTGGAAAACTCTTTTTCCAAAAACTACCTTGGCCAAGAATTTACAAACTCAGTCTCATAAATCATATAGGATCTCTTCTAATCTATCTAGGTCGATATATTCCATCTAGATGCACCCATACTCTTAGAATGAACATACTGCAGCCAATCTGCGCCACAAGAACCCTGATGGATAGGGCCCATGTTAATGTGCTCGTCAAACTACAACAACCTCATTATGAATAACCGAGGCATCGCAGGTCAAAGAACCAGTCATACAACTACAACATCAAATAAGTCACTAACGAGTGGATAGACATCCAAGTGACTACTTGCTATGGTCATACTCAGTACCATTGTTCTCTAACAAGCACTTGCATAATCACTTCAGTATCTCCACACTATGGACTCAAGACTCGTCGATTAAAAAAAGAAATTTGTACACTAATTTCAGTAGATTGGTCACCGTCCTTGTGATGATCCATCGATTAGGAGCAATTCAGAAATTAATCACCAATGGCACATACCTCAAATTCTCAACTCTTGAGAATATGCATCATCATCTTATTAATTTTTTGGATGATTCATGGGCACATAAGAACATGAATGAAAAGAATGCCCAACTTAATAAATTTATAATTAGGTCAAGTACAAATTTATATCCCAAAATAAAATAATGCGTCAGCCAAATTGGCTTTTAGGATATATTTCTAGCAATCTTCCACTTGCACTAAAGCCAATCAGCCATAAATCTAAGCTCCATTTTCTCAAAATGTGCTTTAGTTTTCTATTTACTTAGCTACTTAGTGAATGGGTCTACCACGTTGCCTGTGGAGTCTACTCTTTGTACCTCTACTTATTTCTTTTCGAGGTAGTCGTGTATCTGGTTAAACCGCTGTTCTATATGCTTAGACTTCTGGTGAAACCTTGGATCCTTAGCTAATGTTATGGTACCATTGTTATTGCAGTAGAGTGTTATGGCATCTGATGACATTATATCTAACTCTGCAATAAACTTTTTGAACTAGAAAGTTTCCACTGCATCCTTAGAGGCGGCGATAAATTCAGCTTCCAAGGTAGAATCTGTAATGATCGGTTGTTTGAAACTCTTCTAATTTATTAAACCATCATTGCACATATTCTAATGTAGACTTTCTATCATCAATATGTGTGTATCCTTCTACCTTTAACTCTGATCTTCTCTTAAAGATCAAGAACTGTCCTTAGTTCTTCTCAAGTACTTAAGACTGTTCTTCACAGTTATCTAGTGCTCCTCATCTAGATTTGACTAATATATTCTCGTGACACTCACAACATATGTTATATCAGGTAGTGTACATAGCATAGCATACATAAAGCTCCCTATGGCCGAAGCATAGGGGATCTTGCTCATCTGCTGAATCTCTTTAGATGCATTGGGGCACATCTTCTAGGAGAGATTTATCCCATATCTAAGGGGTAATAATCCCTTTTTAGAGTTTTTTATGCTGAACCTCTTCAGCACTTCCTCTATGTACATTCTTTGTGACAGGCTAAGCATCCTTTTAGATCTATCTCTATAGACCTTAATTCCCAATATATAGGATGCTTTCCCAAGGTCTTTCATAGAGAATTCCTTAGGCAACTATACCCTGACCTAAGTTAGCATGGGAATATCATTTCCAATAAGAAGGATATCATCCACGTACAATACGAGGAATAAAATAACCCTCCCACTAACCTTCTTATAAACACATGGTTCCTCTTCATTCTTGATGAAATCAAATGATTTGATTACATCGTTGAAATGAGTGTTCCAATTTTGAGATGCTTGCTTTAGTCCATAGATGGACCTTTGCAGCTTACAGACCTTGTGATCACCATCATAATATCTCATAATCATATTATGCTGTGATAGCATGCAATATTCGAATGGACTTCAACATGGCTACAGGTGCAAAGGTATACTGATAATCAGTGCCTTCGTGCTGATTATAACCTTTCACCACTAGCCTTACCTTATAGGTCTCTACCTAACCATCCGAACTTTTTGTTCTTTTGTAAATCCAATTACAACCCTTTGGTGGATCCACTAAGGTCTGGACTTGGTTGGAATGCATGGAGTCCATCTTTGACTTCATCGCTTTCAGTCATTGCTCGGAATCGATGTCTAACATCGCCTCGTTGTAGATATTGGGATCCTTACAATGATCCCTATTTTCCATGAGGAATACTTCATCTACTTCCTCTGTAAGCATACCTAGGTACCTTTCAGGAGGATGGGAGATCCTACTAGATCTACGAGGTGGAGGAGGTATTACATGTACTGGCTCGATATGAACAGGTTCTATAGGCACAATGACTTGTTATTCTTCAAAGACTTTCTCTTCGAGCTTAATTTTTCTCCCACTGCCTCTATCAAGGATAAACTATTTTTCATGAAGATAGCATGTCGACTCACAAACACTTTGTGTCCTTTGGGACGTAAAAATCGTATCCTAATGACTCTTTAGGATATCCAATAAAACGAGCATTAATTGTCCTAGCCTCTAACTTGTCCGCCTGTTGTCGCTTGATGTGGACCAGACATTCCTAAATCTTGAGATGACCAAGACTTAACTTTTTACTATACCATATCTCATATGGTGGTAGGAACAGACTTTAGAGGGAAGTCTATTCAATAAGTAAATAGCTGAAAATAGGGCATCTTTCTAAAGAAACAAGGATAAATCAGTGAAGCTTATCATGGACCTGACCATATCCAATAGGGTTCGATTCCTCCTCTCTGACATCCCATTGAGCTGAGGTGTACCAGGAGGGATCCATTGTGAAACTATACCATTCTCCTTGAGATAATCACGGAACTCTCTACTAAGGTATTGACCTCCTCGATCTGATCGAAGAACCTTAATAAGTTTTTCTATTTGTTTTCTACTTCATATCTGAACTCTTTGAACTTTTCAAAAGCTTCAGATTTGTGTCTCATACACATATCCATACCGTGAGTAATCACCGGTAAATGAAGTAAAAATTACGACCCTTAACTTGTACATCGAATGGGCCACACACATCAGTGTGTACTAGGATAAATATTTCAGTGGACCTCTTTTTTTGAAGGCAGAATTTACAAATTAGATATGACTCGTAAGTCAAAGAGCCCAGAAGCTCATATTTCTCCAATTTGTTTATTCTGTGTTCTCCTATATGGTCAAGCCTGAGGTGCCACAAATACTTTAGATTTATCTCATCTCTAGATCTTTTGGATCCTATGGTACTCACTATTTGCTCAAATACTTTTACAGATATGTCCATATATATGTGATAGAGACTGTCAATCATAAAACCACGTCCAACCAATTTATTTATCAAATAAATGGAATAATAGTCTTATAAAAATCTTCTATGCTATACAAGATGCAGAAATCAAATTTCTGCTAGCAGCAGGTTACAGTTTCTAAGTATCTTTTTAATAATGAGCATATCTGACATACCTTCTAAAGGTGTGTCACCCTTCTTGCTCTTTATACTTTCCATGTATATAGGATAGTTCCTCTTCCAATGGCCATCCATGATGCAATGGAAACACTTTCCCTTGCAATCAGCCTTTTTTTTGGAACTTCCTTACTTGGTCTTTTCCCGATCTTCTGCTTCTTCGTAGGCTTCTTCTTCTTCTTCCAGGTAGACTCTCTCTTGGAAGTAGAAGCAAACTCGACAGCGAGAACGATGCCTCTTGAACTCTTCAAGGTCCCTAAGATAGTTACCAATTTATTTAACAATTCTATTTTTGGTGCATATAATCTTGTTCATATGGTAGTTTACTATAAACTATTCATATGAAGCTGGAAGTGATTGTAGGATCAAATCCGTTTACAATTCCTTATGCATGGTCATGCCGAGCTTCTCAAGCTCCTCTAAGTCCTTTATCATAGTCAAACCATGATCATGGATAGACTGCCCTTCACACATCTTGACCTTGAAGAGCCTCTTGGACATTTCAAACCGAGCTGCACGATCCTGTTCACCATCAACTCTTGCAGGTGATTCAATATGTCCATGGCAGTCTTCAAGTTCTTATGCTGGCATTATAGTTCATTGGACATGGATGCCATTATGTAGCATCTAACTTTATTGTTATCGTCCGTCCACTTAGCATGCGTCTCACGTTGTTCAGCAGTTGAACGGGCTAGTAACATAGGGGTGTCATAGTCCAGCACATACCCTAATTTCTCACAATTCAAAACTATTTTGAAATTGTAGAGTCAGTCTTTGTAATTTGGTTTGGTCAAATGATGGTTCTCTAGAATATGAGTTAAGAGTTTAGAAGTTGACTTTATAATCCTCAGAGAATAAAGATTCTAATTAAAATTTTGTACTTGAATTTTTATTTGTTTCAGGAACTTTTAAAACAAACACCTCTCACTATTTTTTCGAATCTCTTACACTCCTCTGGTAGAAAAATAGAAATCTTCGACTCTAGGTTTCAAGTGGGGTGCTACGGTCCCACTAATTTACATGCCACCTCACCTAACAGTTATTGGCAACACATAAACGATGAGTATACAACTCTTTGTACAATGCTTCTCAAGCAACTTATAGCCAACTTGCTCTTCAAGTCATAAGGACCTCACCTAATAGTTATTGGTCCTATTCCTTGATTAAGTCAGACCCACCATATTTTCCGCAGAAGTAAAGTCGTCATTGGGTCCTCACGTAACAATTATTGGCACCCAACTCAATCTTTACTCCATAACATCTCATGTCAATAGAGAGGTCTGGTCCTCCGATGCAACTTGCCCACTATATCCAGCCGAGACAAATCAATGCCGGAAAAACTTTAGCAGCTCTACTACAGTGGAAGACCGCTAAACTTAATATTAGGTTTTTAGACTAGTGATTTCAACATTAAGCCATCCATAAGAGATAATTAATCCAATTGGCCAGAAAAGTAGGTGGAAAGCTCCTCGTGCGAGCAAGGTCCTAATTAAGTAACCACCTTTAATACTTTTTTAGACACCAATTAGTTAATTAATCAATAATGGGTTAGCTCAAAGTATCTTTCACTATGATTGAAAGAGGAGATTTAATTTAGGTCTCGATTAGGATTTACATCTTATATAAATGTCATATTTGTTTAGGCCTTATTCACATCTTATGCGAATATGAAACTCCTTTCATATGTTATGTATTTACATCTTATGTAAATGACATATTTGTTCAAGTTTACATCTTATGTAAATGATCTAACATATTTAGGTTTTTATTCACATCTCATGTAAAATATTGCTTAACATATATGTATATCTCATGCATATATTAGTTTTCTTTTAAGTATATGCATGAACAAAATATCATTTTATGATCATGAACCCATGATTTGATCATACCTTATGCATCTCATGCATATAATTTCAGATCTGAAAGTTTTAATTAAAATATGCTATCAACCGAAATTCTGATCATGCAAGATATGATTTTAATTATTGCAATCTTATTGTAATTAAAATTAACATGAAAGATCGGAAAAGATAACAAAAATCAGCATACCGAAATCTGAAATTTCAGCATGCTGAAATTTCAGCAAGCATATTTTAAAAATCAGATCTAATCAAGTTTTAATCAAGCCTATTAATTTCAGATTTCAGCATGCAAAAATTTCAGCAAGTATATTTTAATAATCTAATCTAATCAAGTTTTAATCAAGCCTATTAATTTTAATCTTAATCCCAAAAATGCGGCTCTGATACCACTGCGGTTACCCCGCACGCATTTCGACGATCGCAACGGAAATATGTGTGCGGGGTCGTTCATCACATGAACGTCCCCGGAATGGTAGAATTCAAACAGAAATTCTGAGTTCTCTAACTCAGAAAATTATGAATTCAAAGGGAAAGACTAAAATTAAAACTTGATTAATTTAAGAACTATAATAAAACAATAGTAAAGATCATACCTTTACCTTTGAGTGGGTAGATTTTCACCGCTATCTGATGGTCGTGGATGTCAGGTTCACTTGAAGCCGCACAAGTGTCCGGTCTCTACGGATATCCACACGAAGATCTGAATCAATCAAGGTCGTGATCTCACTGGGATACTAGCTCCTTTTTAGAGATCCCTTTTGATGGTTGGAACTTCTCTAAGCAATCAACTCTTGATTGCTCTCAAGAGGAGGAAGAAGAAGAAGGAAGAAAAACTTTCTTTCCTTTCCTTTGCCATGGAAGAAGAAGGAAGAAGAAGGAGAGAAGAGAGAAGAGAGGAACACCTTCCTCTCTATATGTTCTTCCATGTGGAGGAGGAAGAAGACTCCAATCTTGTTGCACCTTTCTTTTCCCTTGCAGATGGAAGAAGGAAGAGAGGGGAGGGATGGAGGCCGCCAACATGAAACAAGAAGCAAGGGGGCCAGCCACCACCTCTTTTTTTCTTATGCTTGCCCTAGGCGTGGCCTCCTCCTTATATATATAGGAGGAGCCACGCCCCAACCCTATATATGAGGAGGAGGTCACTCCCCAACCCTCCTTCACGCACGGCAAAATGGGTCTTGCGTCCCAGCCAACCGAGACGCGCATCTCGGGAGTATCTAAGGAAAGGAGGCGCTCTTGCCCCTCCCTTCTAATCCTAATCAAATTAGGATTTAGGTGGCCCTTGGTTCATTGAATCCTAATCTAATTAGGATCCAAATTTGATTTTATGATTCAAGGTCCTTATCTAATAAGGAGTCCTAATCAATTAAGACTTTACATCCTTATCTAATAAGGTTTAAGCCTAATTGAATTAGTCCAATTGAATTAATCAATTTGCAATCCAATTGTAAATCTTTCTTCTTCAACTCATTAACTCTTAGTGGAATAAATCAATTATCAATCAATTTGACAATTACAAACTATTATGATTCCAAATCACAATTGAACCATCAGATCAATCAGATCCTTTATTGTATGTGATCCCTAGGTTCTATTCTGTTTGGTAGTGAGATATATTGTGATCCCTATCATAATATCATTGAAACTCCTTTCAATGGGTTGGAACAATTCCAACTCTTCTCATTGGGTTCATTGATCATCAAGTAAATACCTTTGAGTCTCACAATCCACCAGTGATACCTAGCAGCATGTAATAGCTACTCAGAAGAATGGAATAGATGAACCTCTAGGTGCAGTTAGCCTATGATACAGTTCCTCTATCGTGGATGCCGACGGGATGGAGGTCATTGATAACTCGTCAAACTCTATCATCTGTCATATGTCAAGATTTATTCGACTTTAGTTCGAGATTGGAAAACTCTTTTTCTAAAAGCTATCTTGGCCAAGGATTTATGAACTCAGTTTCATAAATTACATAGGTTCTCTCCTAATCTATCAAGATCGATAGATTCCATCTAGATGCACCCCTACTCCTATAATGAACTTATTGCAACCAATCTGCACCACAAGGATCCTGATGGATAGAGCCCATGTTTATATGCTCGTCAAACTATAGCAACCTCATTGTGAATAGCCGAGGCATCGCAGGTCAAAAGATCAGTCATACAACTGCAACATCAAGTAAGTCACTGACAAGTGAATAGACATCCAAGTGACTACTTGCTATGGTCACGCTCAGTACCCTTGTTCTCCGATAAGTACTTCAACAATCACTCCAGTATTCCCACACTGTAGACTCAAGACTCGTCCATCAAAAAAAGTGATCTGTGCACTAATCTCAGCGGATCGATCACCGTCCTCGTAATGATCCATCGATCAGGAGCAATTCAAGAATTAATCACCAATGACACATGCCTCAAATTCTCAACTCTTGAGAATATGCATCATCATTTTATTATTTTCTTAGACGATTCATGGACACATTAGAACATGAATAAAAAGAATGCCCAACTTAATAAATTCATAATTAGGTTAGGTACAAATTTATGTCCCAGAACAAAATAATGCGTCAGTCAAATTGGCTTCTAGGGTGTACTTCTAACAGAGAATTGGAGAAAGCTTGAATTCGTTACCTAAACATATTTCTAAGATTTGCATGTTGTACCTAAATTAACTAGATGAAAACATCTATTACTGAAATCCATATTACCGAAATCCCTTCACCCTCATCACTAGTTAAAATTTCATGATGATCATAATCTTGAAATAGACATCTTGTTCATGTGAAAGTTTCCATAATCTAATCCTTTGGTTTTGCTAAATTTCAATTTTTCGTTGTACTAACCCGAACTACTCGATACCATGCATATCATACTATACCTATAAAATTGGGGTCAGTACAATACTAACACATGGTACAGTTGTTGTCTCACCTCCAATAGCATACCATGTGTTGGTATAGGGGTGTACCATACCAACTGTACCATTTTTATACCTTACTGATACGGTCCATGGCATCAGTAAACCTTGCTTCAAATTTTGCATGCATTATTCGCAATGCGAAAGGGTTGTCTTGCCTTTTCCTACTAAATTTGTTGGAACAATCAAGTGGATGGATGCTTAAACATAATTTGCAAAAAAATTAGCTTAAGCCTTTCTAATAGGTGTAACTGTTGCCTTATTCTAGTTGCCTTGCCTTCTAGACAATGATTTTTATTTGAAAGATCTCCTCAAGGTCATGGTTGAGTAAAAATTACTGTTATGAAGTGTCTCTTTCACCTAATGCAGCATAAACTTCTCAATTCTTTATGCAGGAAGGTTTACTCTCCATATATCTTTTGATATAAGATAATTCTTACATTTAAGAGTCATCAATAAGAAGAAAGAAGAGAGTATGGCTATTGTACTGCGCTGTTTTAATTGGTTATGTGCCTTCTCCTTCCTTTTGCATATTGCTTTCAAATCAATTTGATTTCTTAATACTCATACTGCATGTATGCACACCTCAGTGCATTAGCAATAACCCGTCATCATGCAATACAGTGACTGGGCCATCACATGCATAAATTTTGTGTGCTATCCACTATGGAAGCATTCAGAGTATTAAATGTTTCGATTTTTTCTCCCTTTTTAACTTTGTGATTGCTAAGTTGCTCAAAATTGATAAAGGTGAAATCTGAAGCTTACGCTGCTAGACATCCCTTTAACCATAAACTGCAGTTGGATTAAAACTTAAATTACATATAGGCCTCACATTGCCTTGTGTAAAGTTTAGTTCGGGAGAACAAGAAGAAAAGTAAAATGGTTTTATATTAGATTTCCATGTTCCTGCATTGGTATGAATTTGACAAAATTTTCCATCTTAACTTTATAAATATTTGAGAAATGATTACTTAGAAGTATCTGCATGTAAGTATGAAATGATTACTGAACAGTCCCTAAGTTACTGTGAAGTCATGATGGCAGCTAACTTCAAGTTAGGGGGCTTATATTTGACCAAAATTAACCAGAACTCCCTGTTTGAGGCATTAATTACTTAGTTTCAAGATACCAGCTTTGTGTAAAATCTGCGGACTACCTATTTCAACTCGTCCAAGCTATGCATGCAAGATTAACCATATTTCCCTGCTTTAAAATGAAATTATTTGTGTTTGAGAAGATAGAATGAAATCATTTAAAAATCCGAAGCTACAAGAATCATATAAGATCCACATTCAACACTAGAGAACTACTTGATGCAAATTGAGTGTGGTCTTTATATAATCTTCAAGATAACTAGAATTAATATTCTTGGGATCCTATGTACATAGATACCAACTTCCATATCCAAATCTTATCTTCTACATTTTTGGCAGGGAAATGAAACATTAATTATATTAATCACATCCTATATATGTTGTCTCAGAGAGATGCACATACACATACAGAGAGAGAGAGAACTTATAATATCTAAGAGATGACCGAGCACCCTAATATCACAGATCACCCAGCACTCTTAATTCATAATTTATCTTCAAATACAGCAACAAGCTTCCAAATTAAGGTCGACTGCAAAAGGATCTTACTCCTGTCCTCATTCAACATTCACAATATTATAACAGCAAAACACACAGGACCAGAAAAAACTTAAGATGTGGCATTGCAATTTTTAGCAGGTGTATTTGCATACTTCCAATGGTCATGTTCTGCAAAAGCAAAGGCATTAGAACCCGCCACCTCTTCTTCATTCACTGCATTGGATATTTCCTTCAAGTCCTCTTTTGTGAGCTTCAGCTTCAAAGAACCTATATTAGCATCTAGGTTTTTGATCTTGGTCGTTCCTGAAAATATTGAAGTTGCATGATAAAAAGTTGTCATACAGATACATGCACATATGGTACCCAATTTTTGTCCCTGGTGCTTCACATTTTGCTTAGGTTGGATACAACAGTGTTTTATTTGTTTAAGCATCAATGATATTGGTAAGCTTATTAAGGTTGCACAAGGAGGATATTGACCATGCCTCTATGCATCCCAATTTGATGAAAGTTCAAATTTTAAAAATTTAGCTAGTGGGAACACTCCCATTATCGAACCAAAATCTTTGATATCTAGATTAGGAATGCCCAGCTTGACATTTTATAGGTTTGTGTTCATTATTGAGTTCACAAAAATAATCCCAGCACCAACTTGATTATAATCAATAACTTGCTAGAAAGGTAATGTGTGTGTTATTTTTTATTTTATTTTATTTTATTTTTTTATTTATTTATTTTTATTTTTTTTTTGGTTGGG
>JAOXJJ010000359.1:3341827-3353730 GCA_025769935.1 Phoenix roebelenii | reverse complement strand
GCTTGGAATTAAAGAGTTTAATTCTATCTTTCCGCTGCATTTTTCTAAAAATTTTTAAAATTACATGCATGCAAAAACTGACTTTTTTCTTCAATAAGATTATGCTAACAAAGAAAACTAATATAGGTTGACACAGAATCACGCTGATAAAAAAATATTATGAGTGATGCAGATTGTTACGTAATCCCTAAAATTATTCTAACATCCTCTCTTAACTCAAGATAGTACTATACGTGCCAACTTGAGTTTGGAACATGCATCACAAATATACCAAAAAACTGACAAATTAGATGAGCTGGAGTAGTAGCTCAAAAGCTAATATACTAGATTTGGAGTTGACATAACAACTTCCGAAATCGATATGATAGACTAATTTGTCTAATTGACGTGACAGACTGACATGTCTGTCAATGTGGTTGATTGACTTACTTGATAATATAGCAGCGAGAAGATACAAAAAAGATGGCAGTTGCAGCAAGGATAGATCTCAGAGAGAAGACAATCGAAGCTCGACGATGCTTGTAGATAAAAACACCATGAAAGAAAAGCAAGAGATCTCGAACTAGATGATGAAGGAGCCAGGGGCAGCTTTGGTCCTGTCTTAAAGGTGAGGATACCATGGTTACCCCGCTGGCCAAATCTCGTTAATTTGACGGAGTCTAGGCATTGTTGTGCCCTAGATGAACCTGTGGACCGACAACAATGCCTCTATGATGGAGACCTTTATGGCCAGCACTATCGACCTCCAGGGCTTCCCCTAGGTGCCGCCACCTGCCACCTCGATGGAGGAACAAGAGCACCAGAAGCAGGTACTCGAAAGCTTAACTCCCTCATCTCCGGTGGCCTCGGCATGTCCTTGCTCGACACGAAGGAACATGAGCACTAGAAGCAGGTGCTCAGGGAGCTTAACTCCCTCATCTCCGGTGGAGCCAGCGTGTCCACGTCCGCTAAGACTGTAGAGGATTGAATCCCACGCTCACCAGACCGCTAGAGGTTTCCGCGATGGATAGATTTGAGGGGTGGAATTAGATCGAAGAGAGGATGGGGAGTTAGGGATTCCCTATCTTCCCTCTCTATTTCTCCAATACTCGGAGGTGAAGAGGTGGGCTTGGATGGCGCATGAGGCGTATGGACTGCGAGGGAAACATGTTCGAGGGCCGCCGCCATCGCAGCATCGCTAAAAAGTGGTCCTGGTGTGGGAAGAGAGGCATCTCAGGCGAAGGCATAGCCAGGAGGGGTGATTGTAGGACCTACGTAGGCTAGGGTCAGCATCTCTTCCCGATCACAGTAAAGATGAAGAAAAAGAAAAAGCTAGATTTCTCTCAGATTTGAAGAAGGGGACTTTGAAAGCTGCCGAAGCTGGAGCCCCGGCTACCCCTCCCCCCCCCCAAAATGAGGCAGGAGAAACAGAGGATCTAATGAGCAACTAAGATGACCGCAACAAAAGCGGAAGAGATGATGGCAGCAGGTTACGTGATCGGTGGCTCTAATACTATGTTGAAATATTTGCGGAAGAAGAGAAAAACAAAAGAAAAGGAGAGAGAGAAAAGTAATTTTAATTTCTCTGTTGCTTTATATTCGGTACATCTCAGGGGTTATATATACTCATGTACAGATTCCATACATGGAAAATAATATAGACTGATATAAGATCCTACTAACAATGAAAAATATTATAAGTGATACAGGTTGTCATATGATCCTAAAATCATTCTAACATGATTATGCTAACAAAGAAAACTAATATAAGCTGACACAGAATCACGTTGATAAAGAAAAATATTATGAGTGATGCAGGTTGTTACGTGATCCCTAAAATTATTCTAACATTTATAGTTTGACAGTACAATTAAACCTTAGAACCTTAATCATATCTTCTCACCACCTTATATATAAAGAGAGAGTAGAAAAACCTTATAATGTTAGAGATAATCAAGTATTTTGTTATCATGGATCAGCCAACAATCTTATTCATATTATCTGTTAATGTAGCAACAAGCTTCCAATCTAGGTGGATTCCAAATGGATCCTCTTCTCCTCTCTATCATCATTCAACTTTTATAATATAATTACAGCCTAGACTGAGCATGATGGAAAATCTTAAGCTTTGCATTGCAATCTTTGGCAAACATATTTGCACACTTCCAGCTGTTACGTTCCAATAAACTAAAGGCACTAGAACCTACCACCTCCTCTTCATTAACCATGTTGATATTTCTTTCTAGTCTTCCCTAATGAGCTTCATCTACAAAGTGCCTATATTAACATCTCAGTTCTTGATCTTAGTCATTCCTGAAAATACTAAAGCTAGACACATGATAGTTGTCATGCACAACGATGTGCATTTGGTTCCAATATACCTATGTATGTATGTATCCTTGGTGCTGAACAGTTTGGTTAGGCTAGATAACAAGTGTTTTAAATTTTGTAGGCATTGGTAATATTGGTAAGCTTTTAAGATTGCTGTAGGAGGATATTAACCATCTCTTATACTTCTCAACTTCTTGAAAAATTTCAAATTTAAAAATGGAGCTATTGGGCAAATTTTTGTTGTTTAAAAGAGGGAGAAAAATGGGGCTTATGCAGTATTCCTCTCTAGGTAGCAACCAAATGTTCTAGATTCAAATCTTAGGTGGTGCATCTCCAAGTTATGAAACTTAATTAATGATAATATGGGTAAGCCTCTCTCTCTCTCTCTCTCAAAAGTTAAGGAGAAAACTATAAAATTTGATATTTAAAGTATGAATATCTGGTTTGACATTTATACTTTTGTTTGAGTTTATGAAACAACTCTGAATATCTGGTTTGATATTTATACTTTTGTTTGAGTTTATGAAATATCTCCTCGCACCTAGTTTCCTATATTATATCTTGGAGCAAAAGTGGAGAGAAAGAGAGAGCATTTTTCAAAAATATAACAAGATTAACTACATCCAAACACCTCCAGCTAGTTTTTCAATTTTTTAACATTTTTTTGTTGACAAATGCTAGAGCAGAAAAACACTCATAATTCTTTTCATACCATCAAGTGAGTACCAAATATATTTTAAATAATTTCATAACAGAAATATATTGCTTCATACTGCAAACTTTATAAAATTATTCTATATCTAAAATTTTTAGTAGTAGTTACGTGCATTTATCGTGTGCATTATAATTAATCTATATTAAATATGAAAAAATCTACATTGTTAAGGAAAACTTTTCCAACATTGATGGTATTCCACGTGGGACCGGTGGTTGTTGTTTTCACCACCAATCCTTTTATCACACAATATAGAATGAAATTGTTGAGAAAAAATGGGTTTGAATATCATTATTCTTAAAACAAGGTATGGTTTAGACATATTCCCCTTCTTGTTATTTTTTTAGTTATATCGTCATATCTATTCATCCCTATTCTACCACAAATATAGACTTTCATAAGGAACCCGCATTCACTTACGCCTGCCATACATAAAGTCCTAAATAGTATAACTAAAAAAAAAGGATGAATGGTAATATAAAATAAAAATTATTATTATTTACTAAAATAGTAGGAGATAGAGATTTCATCCAACTCTTAAAAGATAAGAAGCCCATAGATAAATTATGAGGATATGTGCGGACGTATATTTACGTCCCACATCGGTTATTTGCCAAGAAGATCTTGTGCACTTATACAAGACTAAAGAACCCAAATAATATCTTTCGGATAGCCATTTTGGGTTAGGTTCTAGGTGATTACAAATGATATCAGAGCGAACTCATCTCATAACTTATATGAACTAGGAGACACTACAACACGGATTCATTAAGACTGACCATAAGCCGGTCGTGGTGTTGTGATTAGATTTGAACCCTTAGCCTGACAAGGATATCAGGGCTTAAATGGAAGGAAAATGTGAGGATCCGTAGGGCGTGTATTTAGTCCCACATCAGTTTTTGGCCGAGAAGATTTTGTGTACTTATACAGAACTAAAGAACTTAAATAATACCTTCCGGCTAGCCATTTTGGATGAGATCCTGAGTTGTTACATAAACTGTTAGCAAATTTCTAATTTTAAAAGAAATGAAAGTAGACCCACCTACATGTAATTATCCCAGCGTAAATATAAAGAGATGCACCATTCAAGATTTCTAATCCCTAATTATTAAACAAAGAGTTGCAACGGGTTAACAAAGTCCTAGTTAAAAATGTTTGATTTTCTTTTTCTATGTGAGATTATTTCATGAGATGCCACCCTGAGAGAATGATAGGCAAAGCTTAGCTTTTTTTTGGATAATGAATCAAAATTGCAACCTCACCTAATTTTACCTTTAAAAAAAATTTATTATTTAAAATTTTTAATTGTAGAGAATTGAAGATGTTAGAATGGTCATATCATGCTACTTAGCAATAAAAAAAAAGAGGTTATACAAGATTTTAGACTTTCGTAGTTATAATGCAAGGAGGCCTCCTTCCGTTGCTCTCTCTAAATTTAAAAAAAATGTTATTTTAATAAGAGAGGCTGGTCATAAGATTTTAGTTCTAACGTCATATATTGGGTTATTATTAATTGATTCATGGAACTTGGGCATGGATTTGAACTTACAATTTACCATTCCTTAATGCCAGGCCAGCAATACACGGATTTAGCACAAATTACACTAATGATTAATAACAAATATATATATTTATATAATTTTTTGACCTGCGTTTCTGCTTATAAATAAAGCTCTAGATATTCATTTGCCTACGCCGCCCTCATCTCACCGTCCAGTCGTCATGATGCCATAGGGTTGACCAGAAAAGTAGTCTAAAAGAACGGTCGGAATTGGGCGGTGCCGGTGGTCAGTGGGCAGAACCTTTTTCTTTTTTAATTCTCGACCCTTCCGGACTTCCACATCATCTGATCCCAATGCAACTCCGCATTAACGTGCAAGATCAAATCCGTCCACTGTCTTTTCTCTTTTACCTCTAATAATTTCGCTTTTTTCTCTCCCAAACCCCTCGATCCAGCCGCTATATGGGTCCACGTGCAAGGGTGTATTTGGAAATTCAACATCCTCCCTGCAAGCCGTTCAAATTATATATCAATTCTGAGGGGGCCAGGAGGGGGTGGGGTGTTGCAGAGAGATTTCGGAGTTTCGGGTGGATCGGATCGACGGTCGAGGATGCTGGCGGTGTTCGATCGGACGGTGGCGAAGTGCCCCGAGGGGCTGGAGAACATGGAATCCGGGCCGGGGGAGAAGGGCGTCGGCGGAGTGGCCTCGCTGGTGGAGCACTTCTCGGCCACTCGCGAGGGGGCGGTGACCATGAGACTCGGCTCTTCTGGCGCCATGGCGTACACTACTGAGAAGCAGAACCCCCTTCTCCCCAGGTAATTATAAAAACAAAAGAGAAAAGAAGAAGAAGAAGAAATGCGTGTGGTCTTTCTTTAATTTTAATCTGGGAAATCATCAAAAATCATTTTTTTTTATTTTTTCCGGCATGAAATAATTGTGAACAAATGTCTTCTGGGCAGTCTCTTGATTATGCTGCAAGTTGAAACTAAAATATAGAAGTTTTCTTCTTTTTTTTTCGAAGATTTTAAGTATATTTGTTATCTCTTGATCGATGGGTGCATTTTTCCCCCCCTCTATTTGAACTAATTTTTGCTTTAAAATTTTCAATTTTATCGATTATTATGTGCTAATTGTGTGGGGCTACTTTTAGTAAACATTGATTGCGGATGGAATGGACAAAGGGACATCGATCGGCTATTAATAGTAATTCTTAGATATTGTTAATCACCATGCCATCGCTTTATATAGGGTCCGAGTTGTGAGGAATTGTTTTTAATCTCTTGATTTTTATATGAAAAGCCTGGTGAGAGACTGAAATAGTTTTTGTTCCCTCAAAATTAAGATGAAAGGTTTTTCATATAAAACTTAAATATTGTTATATTTTATTTTGGGTATATGTCGGTAGCTCTAGGTCGAAACATAATCTTAATTGACGTGAAGTTGCGGAGAAATTAGATTGCAGATTTGCATCAGTTGTAGAAGTTGTAATATCAAGTCTCTTATTATATTCTTAATGATCAGATTTGTGTTTGAATGGAGTATTAAAACTAGATGGTATCCAATTTAAACATAATAACAAAACAACATTGGCAAATTTAAGATTGCTAGGTGGAGCAGTTATGGATGAAGTACTAAATTTTTCACATCGTTCAAAGAAGATTAATTGGTTCAAAGCTTGAGGCATGTTGATTCCACCGAGAACATTTGGTTTGGGACTTCTATCAAATATTGTCCAAAACACCAGTCATGTTTCGTTCATGATGGTATGGAGCAAGGGGTTGAACTTCAATTGGCCTTCGCACCAATGCCAGCTTGGCAGACCAGTAAATTTAGTTTTTACAAAATAAATTTGCAATATCTCCTTTAAAACTCAAGCTTTCAGCCTTAAAACTGAGAATTGCTCATAATAAATAGCATTGTCAATATTATTTATACTCCAGTTGAGGAGTTGTGACCCATTAATTAATTATGTTGCAGAAACAAATCAAGCCATTTTTTGTTTTAGTGATTAAATATTGAGCCTCACTGTCCTGTATCTCTACTGAGTTTCCTAGCTATGGTGTTCTGCTTTTTACCATCTGACAAATGGCAGAGTATATGTTTTAAGTGCTGTTCTAATAGATGCATTTAGCAGTGGTAGATGTTATTGCAATTTTTGGTTACTGGTTACAAAACTGGTTGCCAATTGGTCTGTCTTGCACCATCAAGCGAAGTGTAGGATCTCTTGATATTGCCATTTGCAGGTCTCTTAATGTTCTGAGTTATTTGTCAAACCATTTAAATCAGACATCTAATTGATTTTGCAAATTCTCATGGGGTAGTCTTTGATCTGATATTTACTTATACCGGTCTGTGGTATGAACATTTATCATGAGGTGGTCTAGTTCATAACTTTTATGAATATCTAATACTATGTCATTGCTATGAAATAATATATTGATATTGGAAGACTGAGCTTGGTCGACTATTGCTTGGTCTGATGACCTGCCTTCTTGTGTCATTTCTGGTGGTACTGAGAATAGAATATAGGAGGCAGTTCTTGTCATGCCAGTGGTGCACCGCATTGTAGTGCAAAAGCCCTTTTTTTGTAAAATTCACAGTAGTTTCTTATTTCTTATATATTAATGGAAACAAATATCCACCATTACATTTCATTAGTGAATGATTGATACAAAGGACAAGTAAGTGGTAGATCTTATACAAAGGACTGAGTTTTCTTATTGTTCTTGTAAAACAGGGATTAGTTGTCTTTCTCTCAATTTCAGTCATTAGAACTTGTCTAATGCGATGGTCTAAACTTCATGTTTGTCCTCTGTCTTTTTTTTAAAAAAAGAACTCCTTCTTGAATCTCTATTTCACTCTTTTTAACTATGTCAAGGATCTTCCAAGGCAATGTCCACATCCTTCTTTTGTAATTTTCTTGCATCACTTAGTTCTCACCTGCAACATATTAACCTTTTTTTACTTTTTGATTTGCTTTGTCTTTCTCTGCAGATTATTTGCTGCCGTGGATGATATATATTGCTTGTTTCAAGGACACATTGGGAATATTGCTCATTTGAAACAACAGTATGGATTGAACAAGACTGCTAATGAAGTTATTATTGTAATTGAAGCTTACAGATCTTTAAGGGACAGAGGACCTTATCCTGCAGACCAAGTTGTGAGAGATCTTAGTGGAAAATTTGCATTCATTCTGTTTGATTGCTCAGCAAAATCCACCTTTATTGCTGCTGTGAGTAAACCCTATAACCGGTGTCTATTTTACTATCTTTCTTTTTAAATTTTTAATGTCTAATTTAGTTATTTATCCGACAAGACAAAACGTTATAATGCAAACCAGTATGGAATTTGTTAACTAACCAATTGAATCCAAAAGCTTAAGCTAATAGAAAAAGGGTTAATAATGTATATCAAGCTTAAAACCGCCCCCTCACATGCAGCCTGGACCATGCAGGTGGAGAGGCCACAATGACCGAAATAAGTCAAGATAACATGGTGACCGGAATGAGTCAAGACAATAACGGGGATAATTAAATAAATAGCATGGAGGGGGATTAGCATGGTGACCATAATTAGCATGGAGGGGGATTCAAACATCCAACCTTCACCAAACTTGCGCTCTGATACCATGCTGAGTAATTAATTGACCCTAAATGCTTAAGTTAATAGGGAGAGGGTCATCCATACCTATCAGGCTTGATAGAAGCTGAGTAACATGACACCACATTAGTATTGGAGATACAAGCCATAGTGACTATTGATAGAGAGTTATATAGAGAAATGGAAGATAGGTCATGGGTAAACTAATTCAGGAGCTTTTCACATTCTGGAGATGGGCTTCCCTTGGTTTATTTGGCAATTGGAGTTAGTAAAATTTTGAATGAATATTAGAGTGTTTTTTTTCTTTAAGGAGAGAAATAGAAGATAGGTCATGAGTAAAGTCAATGTTCGCCGTTTCGGTACTGGATTCTGTACTGGTGCCACACTAGCACAATATTGGTATGGTATGGTATGAAATTTTTTTTTGGCATACCGAGTATCGATACGCTACCCATACCGTGTACCGGTACTGAATCGGTATGAAACAGTACGCTCTGTACCGTTCGGTTCAGGCCAGTACAGCATATCTTGGGTAAAGTAATTCATGTGTTTTTCAATTTCCAGAGCTGGACTTTCCTTGGTTTAGTTGGCAACTAGAATTAGTAAAGTTCTGAATGAATATTTGAACTTTGATTACTTAGAGTTCATTTTAAGTTCATCCCTGGTCTTTCAAATCTTTCACTGGAGTGTCATGGGGTTCAAATGCCCACTTTGATTTCTTTTTTCTTCTTATACTCCCATATTTGCTGCACTTCTCTATTTTCATATACTTTGCTGCATTGGGGCCTCTTTCAAGTTCCCCCTGATTAGTGATTTCTAATTCTCTCTGGAAGATACTTATCTGATCAATTACAAGCAAAGTTTGTGCAATTCATAGAGAGAGAGAAATCTAGAGATAATAGAAATAGATCCAATTACTAGAACATGGCTTAGGATGTTGGCAATTATAAGGAAGTATCCTCTTTGATAACTTTCTTTATAAGTTTGAATTAAGGAATCGTATTTATTGTCTCATCTTGGCTTAAGAGTATAGAAAGGTATGAGTGTACCTATTTCTTGGTGGTCTTTTAAGTTCTTAGGCTATTTAAATTATGTATGCATGCTTTTGCATTATGTGGTCATATTCCAATAAAAAACAGTTATTTTAGAGTTCTCAATAATAAAAATTGTGGAAAATTTCAATCTACTTATGTAGACATTTCTATAAAATTAGGACCAAATTTGTGTCGGTGAAATATACATGCATTGGTGCCTTGTACATTATAATCATCCTAATATTTGATAAGAGTTGGATTAGAAGAATGAAAAATCAAATAGTTTTACAATCTTTTTGCATTCTTCTATAATTAGCGCAAGAATAATGGTGTGTATTCATGATTGTTATGTGTAATATATTTCCGGAAACAAAATATGGCTATGAATTGTCCATGGAGCATGGTACTATAGTTCAGTATCTGTCATGAATGTCCCCTAGCCGTGTGTAAGTTGCTGATACTCTTTGGACGCTACAGATTACTCATGTAGGTTTCTTTTCGCTCTTTTAAGTAATGTTGGACATTATAGAAAGGGTCACTAAATGTAACCCACTTGAGAAAGGGAAAAAAAGCTTCATATTTTGAACTTTCATACCATCTGCATGCCACTTGTTGGTATTATTTGTGTGAGTTGATTCAGTTTATTTGAATCAGTTCTCGACCTCCCAATGGATTTTGTTTTGTTTTTATACAGGATGCTGATGGTAGCGTTCCCTTTTACTGGGGAACTGATTCAGGAGGCCATCTTGTTCTTTCTGATGATGTGGATGTCATTAAAAAAGGCTGTGGGAAATCATTTGCATCATTCCCGAAAGGTATAATCCAGAAAACAATTGGAGATAATAAATCTATCAAGTCCGATAATAGGCTTCTTTTTCCTGTTCAATATATGGCCCTTCCTAATTTTTTTTTGTTTCAACCAGGTTGCTTCTTCACAACCTCTGGGGGATTGCGGAGTTTTGAACATCCCCTGAATGAGGTGAAGCTCATGCCCAGGGTTGACAGCAAAGGCGAGGTTTGCGGTGCTACATACGAGATTGATGCCCAAACTAAGAAGGAATCAAGCATGCCGAGGGTTGGCAGTGCTGCAAACTGGTCTTCTCACTACTAATCTATGAAGTACCATTCAACTGGGCTTTTTATGCTTTTGCGTTTCGTAATAATAATGATCTATGCTTTGATTTTCTGGATCCTTAACAAAATGTTTAATGCATAGATGAGGACCTTATTGCAATAAATTTTGGGCTTTACATGAGTCCACTCTATCCTTTGGATCACTTATCATTCTCCCATATTCATGATGGAAATGAAAATGTTTATTGAAGACTCTTACAACCATGCCTTGTAGATTGTTGTACCTACTGAATAATGCATATGCTTCCATGTATCTTATTCTCAGAGGTACCTGAGGTGAACCGAATAGAATTAAGAAAAATACGTTATTGGTCATTGAATATGATCTTCTGAAAGTGATTGTCTAGCTTAATTGTATTTTATAGCTTGTTTCTCGCAAACCAAAATAAAGTTTGAAAGGTGTAAAGGAAGACTTGAGCAGTACAAATAGCTACACTTGCATGCATTGTTTTGGTGGAAGTGGGGTGTCAAGCTGATGCTTGGATTGATGCTTCCATGGCTAATGAAGATGCCTGCTGGTGGATTTATGATGGGAATTAAGGACATGGAGTTACCATCCAACTAATATTTTACTAACCTGAGTGACATTTTGCAGTTGGACTGTGTTCTAGTTGTAGTATTTTTATGTACTATGACTCTGTTTTTATTGCTAATTTTTGATGGTGTTCCATAATGTTTGTTAAAACGGAGGTATTGGCACACTCAGTGGAAATCTAAGAACCCTTGCGTGAAACATGAACTCCTTTGGAGTCGATGATATATGCAAGTTTCTGACGGGTAGAAGATGAGGGCATTTAAGGCAGTGACAGTTAACAGTAAAAAATAAGACTGCAGGATTGTTAGATTTTTTTGGGACATCTGGTTCTTCCTTACGGTTTAACATGTATTCCAGTTGTGGTAGTTAATGAAAACTAAATATTATTAAGAGTGCTGAAATTCGCTTATGCTCCGGGTTTTCTTTTGCTTGCGAATGATGATGTGCCCCTATCTGAATCACCTCTTTGATGCTAAAATGTACCCACTTTGTCTATGCGCATGTATGCATATCTGCATTCAGAGAATCCATAATCTCGGTTATGGCTTCAGTTCTGCTCTTGCTGATCACCAGCAGCATGAGTAGAGGTGACTGATAGCAACCGATTTTGTTTGGATTAATTTCAGTGGAAAGGCCATTCTATCTAGATTTCAGCAGAACGAAAATAGAAAGCTTTTTTCTAATTAAATTTGTTTTTGTTGCAACTATGCCTCTTTGACTTCCGTGTGTTTTTCTTAAATTTTCTTTCTTTTCTTATGTTCTTTCTCAATAAATTTATATTTTTTATCTGCTAAGTTCTTTATAATTTTTTATCCTGATCATCCCCCTCTCTCCTCTTGAATGCTAGCTCCTACGCCACCTGATGCCATTCAGGCGAGATGTGGTATTGCGGTTGCTGCTACTGTTAGCTTAAATGAGGAAATGAGAACACGCACACGCACACACGCACACGCATATATATAATTCTTTGTTGTTTGTGACTGTTCTTTTATGAGATTATTTCTCGTAAAAGGGAGATTATTTCATTATATTCCTTTGCTTCACACACACACACACACACACAGATATAT
>JAOXJJ010000359.1:3331272-3341727 GCA_025769935.1 Phoenix roebelenii | reverse complement strand
CCTTGTTGGTCATGGAATTTGGTAGCTTGCAGTGAACCTTCAGGCTAGAAAAATAAAAAGATCCAACAATATGCACGTATCTCAAAATGACCGGCGGATGATGATCCAATGATGGATTTGCACGCAGGTGAATCATCCTTTCGCGTGAATGATACAACTATGATCCTGCATTTCAACCATCATACATGTCATTTACTGGGTTGAGCTCAGTCATGCAAATGCTTTACAATTACGAACATGTTAGTTAAGGTCTTTTAATAAAAGAAAATAAAATACCAAAGAGAATAACATTACAAACAAGTAAGTTTTTGAAATACATTCTTGAGATGTTGAGCTCCAATCGTGAGTCCATGGGCATATTAAATTCAGCGAGACCCAGATTCAAACACGACTAGCTTATTAGGATTGAATGCACTTTCTTATAAGTTGAAAAATAATTCATTATAGTAGAAATCTCGAAAAAGAAATTTTCAAGAATGATGCTTTTATCTGCAAAAAGGTTATTAATATTTCAATTAGAACAATAAAGATATCAGAAGAGCAGCAATTACAATACTACAAGTTGAAGGAGAGAACCGCTTAGCAATCCAACGATATGACATTGTTGTTGTGGATTTTTCTAAATTCAAATTGCAATTAGCGACCATGGCATGGTTCAGCCGTATGGCCGCTGCAGCTCAAGTGCCATAGTTGTACACAGTTATTGGGCAGGTTGCAAGCGTTAACTTCGGACATAGAGCTAAGATGTCAGGTTGACCTCTCTTGTACTATCCCAATATGATCAATTACAATAAAATATTCATTAGGGTGACCAGTCTAGGCCTTAACAAGATGAGGACCAAGCTCAGAGAAGAATAAATGAAGCAGATTACATGCAATACAGTCCCAGATTATGATTAACTCATCTAGTCTTCCAAGGAGAAGATCACGTATAGTGCATAGCGAGAAAGTTCTATCTATTGTATGCTGCCATATATTATATGAATAGTAGTTCACTCTTACAATGTGGGGATCAAAAGAGGGACTTTTTTTTAATTTTCCTTTAAAAATCTGCTTGAATAGCTTTTCTAGAAAGAGTCAGGATTAAAGCATGACAATGGGTTAGAATACAGGATAAACACTTCAATAAAATGGAAAGCCTAGTCTTAGCCAAAAAAGGCCAAAGTTAAATCTCTCTCCTTTTTTGTGTGTGTGTAGAAATGGCTACTCATTCATATAAGTCTCATGAGTACAACCAGCCAAATCACGGAAAAGTAATAGCAACAAAGAAAAAGGAACATCTGATGCAGACGTCCACAAAAAATTCTCGAAGTGCCGGGCGACAAAAGAGGTGACCCAGTTTGCGGTTCTATTCACATTCCTAAACACGTGAGTTGCCTGAAAACTGCCCATCAACTGAGTCATCCTGCGAGTCTTCCGGATAAGGGGATGACCATCACCATACCTGTCTGCCCTCCGGATTCAGTCGATCACCACCGAATCTCTCTCCTCTTTGCACCCTGTTATACATACTTCAGTATCATGATCCTCTTTAAAAATGACATCACATGCAAATAAATCTTTAGGGTTTGGCGATATGAACTGTGTTTTTAGAGGGGCTGTGTATTTAGCATCAGAAACATATGATGACAGCACAACATTCTTTTTCCTCTTATGAAATGATGACAGCATGAGTCTAGAAATCAGAGGACAGTGAGCTCTTTACAGCAACTTGGCCCTCTGTATTGCTACTTTCAACACACATTGGTAACAGAGAGGGTGATGCATTGCAGGTCCAAAGTCTAGGAAGAGTGGTCAAGAACTGCCATATCCTTGATGTTAGGGACATACTGCAGCTATGATAGCATTGCTTGTTATGATTTCTATCGATTGGCTTTACCATCAGCTTGTTTGTTAGGCCCACACACTCAGTTATTTTAATTCTGAATATTAAAACATATGTTAACAATCCGCATGCATTAATATTAATATTTCATTACTTAGTTCCCTCTAAAAAATTGTTATTAATTAGTTGAGCTGCACATTGTCTTGCTTCGACATTTATCTATAGAATATCTTCAATGCGATATATCGCTAAGGCACAGTCTACTACGGATCATCCATATATTAATTTGCTTGAATTTACTCGTTTCAGCTAATTCTGATCGATGTGTAAGTCTTATTGCATGCAGTCGTGCTTATACCTACACCTTGGTGGATGGAGTAGAGCTAATTATTCGAGCATGCTTGCTTCTAGAGACCATACAGTTGCACAATTTTGGATGCATTCATGCATGCGTGAAATTGGACTTTTATGGGGGCATGTGCAAGTCATGCAATGTGATAAAGGCCCTACAACCAACCCATATGATTGGGCACCGATCATGTGCCGATGGCGTATTCTGATGTATCTATGTGCCATGAAATGTTAAATAAGTTTAATGAGGCAATGTAAGGAAAATATAGGATATTTAATGATTCGTTGCAGGTGCACCGGATGTATGTACTTTGTTGGTTGGGGGGAGTACTATTGAATGGAGGTGATGAGGGCAGGACCACACCCTATGGAGCTGTAGCAACAGGGAAAGGGAAGGCCATCAATGGACCGCTCGCCCAGAGTTTCTGACTCTAGGCCTTTTTAAGGGTTTCATTAGAGCACCTTGGGAAATGGCTTCACTGTCTGCAAGCCTTTGCATCGAATTTGTGAACTGGCATTCCCTTGGCAATGGTTGATAACTGAATTGGCAAGGACAGTGATGGATGAACTGTGAGCTTTTACGGAGATTGGTACGTGGGAATCTTTCTAATTTGCTCGTACTAACCTGCTATTATAGATATATATATATAACCGTCTAATTGAATTGTTTATTAAATTAAAAAAAAATGAAATCCGTAACTCTCAACATCAAAGTTATTCTATAGATAATGTTTACATGCCTGTTCGGAATGCGAATTATAGCACGAAAAATGGTATCCGTTGATGGGTGGTTATATAATGGCAATTCTTATAAGCTTGGTATATGAATCATGAGGAAAAAATATTTAGTTTCTGCTTGAGTATATGTAAATATAATGCTGCAACGTAATTTGATGGTTTACTCATCGATCTGGCCCCAATGTTGCGATTAATGTTGATTAGGAGAAAATTTGGAAAGTATTTTGGATGACCTACTGATTACATTAGTTTAGTTTTGATTCACTATGATTCCCTGTCCATTTCATGGGTACACACGACTGTGCTGTACTAGTACAGAGAAGCGCTGCCAAGTTTGTACCAGCTTCTTACAAGTGGCCCAAGTGCGGACAAAAGATCTTACATATTGTGAGGACTCATACGGGCACGTGCATAATCTCATATTGGTTATTTGTTGAAAAGATCTTACATATTTGCATAGAATTAAGAAATCTAAAAAATATCTTTTGGTTAACTTTTTGGGTGACGTCCTGGGTTTTGACAAATGGTAACAGAGTGATGTCAGCCTATAACTAATGTGGACTAGGAGACACTGCAGCATAGGTTCATAGAGACTGACCACGAGCCGATCATGATGCTTGTGATCAGATTTGAATGGATTTGAACTCTTAACTTGATGAGGACATCGTGGCTTGAACAAGGGGTATGTGAGGACTCGTGCAGCCTGTATTTAGTCCTATATCAGTTATTTATAAGAGAGTTTTTAGATATTTATACAGGACTAATGTAATACGCAGGCCTTTTAGAGCCTGAAACCAAGCTGGGCCAGGTCCATTTGACCACCCCAGAGGTATGCTTCACCCCCCCAAAAAAAGGCCGCACGTGCGACAAGGGAACAAGACCCGCGATAGGAGTCTTATTTCCCCCCACCTCATCGGAAGGAACCCAACCAATTGTCGGATTCCAGTCTTTCTCGACTATATTTAGAGCCCTTTGATCCTCTCTTTGATTTCACCGGAGAGTCTAGGTTCGTCGATCGGAGTCGTTGTCCGAATCTTCGTTCTTTTTTCTCTTCAAACGTCGACTACCTTTTGCACTGTTGCAATGGCCAACATCGCCAGAAACTAGGTAATGACCCAACCCCTTTGATTTACCCCCCTCTTATCTCTTTTGAACCCCTTGAAGCCTTGAATCCGACCGATGATCACCAGATTTTTGTGAAGAATCGGATGCCCTGCTTTTGTGAAAATCGGCGCATCTTTCCTTTTTTACAGCCACCAGCATTGCCGCCTCTAGATGTCGGACCTTGACCGACTACTTTGGCCTCCCACCGACCCTTTTGAGCAAAGCAATGGTTGTCGATGAGTGTCAATGGCTAAAAAAATGATGAAAAAGCTCTGGTTCCCCTATTTTGTTGGTTTGGTGCTGCCGGCAGCCAGTCACCGCCGGCCGCCAGCCGCATGTCCTTGACCCCGGGCTCACCTACGGCCACCCTTTTCCTTCCTCTTCCTTGTTTAGAGAGAGAAGCTTGTTCTCTTTTCTCTCTCTTCTTTTCTCTCTTCTTATGATTTCTCTCTTATTTTTCTCTCTACCTGGACTTTCTATCTCTACTCTCTCTAGGATAGTTGGATCCAGTAGGGACTCTTCATAGTGATTTTGAATTGACCCTTGTAAAGGATCCTGATCCAGGATCACCAAACGGTGTGTCAGCCTCCACCCTAGCCCTTAATAAATATTGTTAGATTTGATTGCTCCGATCCTTGTTGAACCATGTGTGCCCTAGTTCGAGCATAATTTGATGAATTTTACTTTGATCGAACTAACCGGAGCGTTAAGTACTCCTACTTGGTCGACCTTATGAGGGTAATGAAATTTAAGGTTTTTTAATTGTGATGAAATTTTGATAGAAAGTATAATTTTTGGATATTAAGCTCTAAAAAAAAATTTGGGATTAATTGGATTTGTTAGATGGATTGTGTTCACGAGGTAAGTACTATTTTATTTTTCTAAATTTATCAGCAAATATTAAATTATTATATTTATGACTTTAAGTGTATCATTCGTGATGCATGAATTTGATGGATAGTATATTACTATATAATATAATATTTTGAAATATTATGACGATATATGAACTTATTACGGATATGATCGATTTATTTTAATAACTCATAATTTTAGAACTGAAATATGAAGGGTAAAACTATTTGAATTTCGACCTAGTTATGTTGAACACCCCCCCAATAGGGGCTAATACATTAGTATATAGTTGTCGTGAAGGTTGTGTCCAAGATAATTAATAATATATCGCCAGTAGACCAACAGTCCTGAAGGACTTTGCTGCAAGATGATGCATGGCTCACCACAAGATGATTAGTCAGTGTATGATCCTGCCACAAGATGATGTGGTCATAGCTTAGGATCGATTAGATGAAATGAATATTTGAAAGAATTTGAATCCATGAATAGAATATGATTCGTATATTGGTATTGCATATATACTTATTTTCTGCAAAATCTTATCTATATGATTATCTGGTTTATTTAGCTAAAGTGATCATTGCTTACTGAGTTGTTTAGCTCATTTTATGATTTCTTATATTTTTACATATTCAGAGAACTAGCCTATTAGAGTTTACAATATAGGAGAGCGATTAGAAGAATTGTGGCACAAAGTTATCTTAGATTAGAGTTTATTTAAATTGATGTTTTACTTTAGACTAGTGCTAGAATTGTGCTAGAATTGTGAGATATTGTAAGTTGAGTTAGTTAACAAAATAAAATTTACATATTATTAGTTAAATCGTTCTGTTGTATATTTATGGTATCATGTTGAGATGTCTTGCATACTCGTGGGGCAATCTTGGAATTTCTTATATGAGGATCCGTGTGGATGTGTGTTTAGTCCCACATCGATTATTCACTAGGTAGATCTCGGATATTTATACAAGATCAAGGAACCCAAATAATATCTTCCAGTTAGCCATTTTGGCTATGGTTTTAAATTGTTACAAATGTTATCAGAGTAGATCCGACTCATAATTACTATGTGGACTAGAGATTCAACTAGTTTATTTAGATGGAAGATTTAAAAATTTATCCTTGGACTATAATCTAAAATAAAATTCCATTTCCGTATTGATGTTGACCAGCCGGATCACAGCAGTTGTGACAAAGGCACCGCAAAAGGACCGTCAATGGTGGGTCCGAGTGATGCCCATTTACAGACAAGGTGGGGGCTAGCATGTCAGGCGGTAGCCAGAACATCGGTTTAGGACGGCGACTGCACATGGAAGGAACAGGGGCGAAGAATGTCTTTTTGAGTGAAGAGATATGGGGAGATGGGGTCTCCTTGATGTAAATTAGCCATTATTGCATTGGATCCAATTCCCTGGTTGCCTATAAAGAAGGGCTATTGTATTCCTGAACAGAGAATTTAAAGAATCCACGACCCATTTTGGATTGAAACCACTCCTTTGGAAAGAGGAGGGCTCGAACTCGCATTTAACATTGTTGAAGGACTTCTCAAAGTCTATTTTAACATAATATCCCTCTTTCTTCCTTTTACGACAATAGATGATCAGGTAACCAGCATAGGTCCTGGCATAATTTTGGTGTCCTCACTAAGCTAAGGATTCAGATCTATTTAAAATCAATCATAAGTACCATCCAGTTACGGATATCATAATCAACCCGTGGTCAATTTAATTAGGCCTATGCTGCAGTGTCTTTCAGTACATATAGACTATGCATCAAATCGATTCTAATACACTTTATATAATAATCCATGACCTTATTAATAAGATTAGTTAAAAAATATTTTTTAAATTTTTTAGTCCTATATAAATATTTTAAAAAAAAATCAGAATGTAGCTAGCATGAGACTAATCATGCACATACACCAACCTCATAGCTAGCTGTCAAAAAGACATATCCGTCTAAGTCTATCACGGAGAGAAAGGTACATCCTCACGGATTTCTCAAAGTAGTCTGTAAGGATTGCTTTCATGAAACAAGGGTAGGGGGTTTCCCTATCTTCCCAAAAAATGAAGGGTGATGTAATTAAACCTTCTCTTTACTAATCCCGCTGGATGAAAGAAGACTGTGTTTTGCCACTTGCTTTCAGATGGTGAACTCTTGATCACTATCTCCATATTGCGCAGTATGCCACAGGGATGGACCAACCTTGAAGTGTCCAAAGCATCAACTTTTTCTGATCTATCAACATCTGGATCTGAGCTGGTCAATAGGGTGTTGCTTTGCCCAAAAACTGGTGGCAGCTCTGAGAAGGAAGGGAGCTTGGTCTAAGCATGGGTTGCCAAAGGCTTTGAGAAGGGAAGAAGGGAAGATGGCGTCCTGTTCTATGGTGAAAAGAAAACATCTTGGCAAAGGAAGGTTGTAATCTTTTGTTGGAACAAGTGAATAATCACCCTTTTAAAAAAAAAGGTCTATAAAAGGAGAAATTATACCACGGTATGCACCAACATAGTTATACACCATGTCAATTACTGCATCTTCTTTCTGCAGGCTCCATTCATCATGCGCTTGGCGATTGGCATGCTGCATAGCCATGTGGTGCACATGATGTACGATATAATTTTTCGAGCTAAAAAGAGAGCAGGAGAGGACAATTGAGGAAAAAGTCATGGCGGGCACTAAAGATAGAGCTTTTACATAATGTTTACTAAATAATTTTTCCATCCCTCGTTAAATAATTTTCACCCAAACCTGACTAGCATGTCCATGGAATTATTCCTTGTTCTCCTAGTTCAGGGCATTTTGATATTTGTCTTCCTCTATGGTTTCTAGAGGAACTTTCATATTATCTATGATTTTGATTCAGAAGGATCATCAGATTCTATGTTGGCCACTCTAGCTATAACAAGGAGGTCTGCATAGGATCTGATAGTGAAATCTGCTATATTGGGTTTTGAATTGTATACCAAACAACTGAAGGTTTTAACTTACAATTACAAGGTCTACTTGAGGTGCTCCTATTCTTTCTAAAATCAGATAATTTTTTGAGCTTTACAAAGTGATGCCAACATCTAAAGAATTTCGTGCATATAATATTTAGGACCAAATTTCATCATCTAGACTTTGAAATGAGCTAGTCAAGGCAAAACTTTTCTTTTTAAAAAAGATTTTGACTAGGCATTTCTTTCCTAAAAAAATATTGGCGAAGTGACTATAGACAAGGTTAATGTAGAAGTCAAGATCGAGTTCACATAGCCTTTGTCATACCCAGACCTAAGATTGCGATCTTGGATCAGGGGCATGATAATTAATATGTTATCATAGCATAAGTGGATAAATAATATCATAGAATTAGACATTAGGGATATAGGATGAGTGTAGGTGGATAGACACTAGGGACATTGAGATATTAATTTATGATAATTGAGATATAAGTTATCTTAATAAATTTATAAGTTTATTGAAGGTTTGCTGCTATCTGATGGGTATATGTTAAGATGTCTCCATGTCGGATCAAAAGGGTTGCTTGAGATGCTGCTGCAGAGGCATCAAACCAGCAGGTTGGTGGCACTCCGCAACAGCAGAGAGACATTGATCCTACTAGGAATAATCAAACATAGCAACTAGGACTTAATGCAGCCTAACTAATATAGATATTAGTTGGACTTATGCAAACACAGTAGCAATTACAGCAATAGTTGCTACAACAACAACAAATGCAATAATAGATACAAACACGGTCACAACAAGGATATGGGAAGCAGCAGGAGCAATAAAGTAACATTGCATAGTTTAAGAAACTGATTTCAACAGCTTTCAAGGGACTAAAGAATCACTAAAAGCTGAAAATTGGCTTGTGGAGATGGAGAAAGCATTTGCTATTCAGAGATACCATGATGATGAAAAGATCCTTGATGCATCCTATATGTTACAAGGTGAGGCGTTCAACTGGCAGCAAATGTTGGAACACAAATATAAAAAAGATAGGGGACTACTCGCTTGGGAAAGATGTTGATGAGCATTTTATGGTAAATACTTTCTACAGAGTGTAAGGACACGAAGGAGCAGGAGGTTATTCGTCTGAAACAAAGAATATAACGGTTGTACAATATGAATCTAAATTTATGGAACTAGCTAAATTTGTTCCAAAATTAGTTGACGATCAGTAAGATTGAGTGCATAAATTTGAGATTGGACTGAGAACTGAAATTAGAAAGCCAATAGTACCGTATGAGTTGACTAGTTATGCAGCCATAGTAAACAAAGTATTAATAACTAAAAGGAAAGTCAATGAAGAACAAGCAGAAAAGAAAAGGAATCAAAAGAAGAGGAATAGGTCAAACAAAGCTCAGAGACGTAACAATAGAAATACCGAGAGTTCAAACAAGAGATCAACAAGTGATAACTCTAAACCGATGGATAACATCAAGTGTTCCACATGTTGATAAGAATTGCCATTGGATCATTGGTGCTTGCATTAGATGTGGAAAGATGGAGCATAAAATAGCTGAATTCCATAAAGAATGGAGAATCAACCTGGCCAGATAGCTAAACAAAACAAGGATGGAAGTCATAAGCCACAGATCCAAGGAATGGTTCATACTCTCATACAACAAGATGCACAGGCTTCTGATGCAATGGTGACAAGTACTATTCTAGTTCCAATATTTATTCATACATATTCTCTGATTCGAGTGCTACTTATTTTTTATTATCCACTACTAAACAACATATTATGTTGGGTGTCCAAGAAAACTAAAGTTATATATTGAATCTTCGATAGGGGACATATTGAGTAATGATTTTGTACATAAGACTTGTATGGTCAGAATAGGAGATAAGAAAAAAATACTTTATTTACACATCAAATAGTGTTAGTGATGCAAGATTTCTGATTTTGTATTAGGATGTATTAAGTAGCTACATAACATTCCTTGATTGGTTGTCATAAGAAGAATATGGACATACAATTTCAAAAGTGTTTCCAAGGATTTTGATTAGGATTGTTAAGTGTTTATAAGGATTAATATATATAGGAACATATGTTTTATCAATAAGTAGAAAACTTTAGAAACCTAGATTTGACATAGGTATATATTGGTGGGTTTGAATCAAAGTGCATAGTGGAAGTGTAGTGGTTTAAATTATTTTTAAGCTGATCGGAATAATAATTTGATGAAAGAGTTATTCAAATTAGAGGATGATTTGAGGCAATAACCCTAAATTTTTGAAGAATATGGTAAGAACATTTCAAGGACGATTCTTTTTTCAAGGGAGGGAGAATGTAACACCTAGCCCATTTAAGAGCTCAACCTAGTCCACTTGACCAGCCCAGATAGATAAATTAGTCCAGAACCACAAAAGAAAGAAAGAGAAAGGTACCTGCTCGGAATGTGCGATGAGAGAAAGATCTCCTTCTCCCTAAGTCCATCGGACGGATGGAATCCAACCTTAAGACATATTCTAGCACCCTTCTGGATCTATTAGAGACCTTCCACCTCCCCAATTGATCCCACACCGAAGACCCTAGCTCAGACGTGGAGTTCATCGGAGTTTGTCCGAGTTTTCATCCGAACATCGTCCGC
>JAOXJJ010000359.1:3314518-3331172 GCA_025769935.1 Phoenix roebelenii | reverse complement strand
CTTTCTTGTTGCATTGGTCGTTGTCGTAGACTGTAGGTTGCAGGACATTTGGCTGTGCCGCTATGGCCAGCACCATTGTTAGCCACAACTGCCGCCTACTGTGAGGCCTCCCCTATTTTAGAAAAAGGGTGACAATGAGATCCCCTGTTTTGCCAAGAAGCCAAGGATAGAAAAAAAGAGGAAAAAGAAAAAAAAAAGAAGAAAGAGAGAGAGGGAGTTTCATTTCTCTATCTTCTCTTTTCTCTCTTCCCCCTCTTTCTCGCTCTAGTTTCACTCTCTGCAAAGTTTTTCTCTACTAAGGTTTGTTAGATCCTAGAGAAGGATATTTTTCTCAATGATTTTGATCGACTCTAGTGAAGGATGGTTCCAATCCATAACCATTGGGCGATGTGCCGACCTGTAGCCCAAGTTGGCCACCTCTAGATTTTACCATCAATACTTCCTACAGTGTTATTTGCATCCTGGCATGACTTTTGATCTATAGTTGATCAATTGGATGACCTAGATGGATCAATCGGAACATTGGATGCTACTGCATGGCAAACCCTATAAGGGTATTGGGACTTAAATATTTTTAATATAATAATGGCAAAATTTTGATGAAAATATAATTTTTAAATATCAGACTCTGCGAGAGATTTTCAGAATTAATTGGATTTATAATTTGGTTTCACTAGCTAGATAAGTAATGCTTCACTTTTTCTAATTGGATGTAATAAATTTTTAATCATTCATGATGCATGAATTTGATGAATGATATTTTTTATTGGATATTTTATTTTAGAATAGTATGATGATGCATGACCAAAAATATTGGTTATGCTTGATTAATTTTGATACCACATGATTTATTATATTTTTGTCGAACTATGATATGAAACTATATGATTATTTTGAACTCTCAGCTTAACTATATTAAAAACTCCACCAATAGGGGCTATTACATCAGTACTTAATTAGTCCTAAAAAATTTATATCGCAAGAGGATGCATGGCATACTGCAAGCCAATATGTTGTTTTGAAAGACTTTGCCATAAGATGATATGCTACGAACAATAAATAGATGTGCAATATTATGATCCTACCATAGAACAAAATATGATTCTAGCTTATGACTGACGAGATGAACTTGATATTTGAAAGAATTTGGATTCATGAATGAACAATTTTAAATTTTGAGAAAAATTGACTCTGGCATGCGCAATATTTTGATAGTGTTATATATCTGAATTTAGTTTTGAATTAATAAATTTTATATGTTTACTTTGTGAAAATGATTATTTAATTTGTTGCTTGCTTAATCTGGTTTAGATATTCATTGCTTAATAGGTTGTTTAACACATTATTCTACATTCTATTATATTACAAATCTTGAGAACTAAGATAGCACGAGGATATACTTCGAAAGACCGTGATTAGAAGAAAAGTTTTGGTTTTTTATTTTGATGTAAGACTATTAAATACTTTTTTGAAGTTTTGTCTTAATTAATCTTGGATTTTAGTTAGTTAAATTTTGGACTTAATTTATTGATTTTATTTAGTCCATTGTTTACTTTATGAAATCGTGATAAGATGCCTTGCGTGCTTGCAGGAGAGTTTTCTATAAGTATGCAGTAGGTTGCCATGATCCTGGCTCGCGATCTTAGATTGGAGGCATAACAGAATTTTAGCTTTTTTTATGAATATTTTCACCCGTCATATTTTTTTTGTGAAAACTATAACTTGTTAAAACTTTAAGAGAATATAACTCAAATCTTGTAGGGATAAATCTTACTAGTATAAGTAGAGCTCTCACAACTTAATTTTATAATCATTATTAATAAAAAAAATATTGCCCATATTTTTGTCATTTTTTTATTATTTTTTTTTAAAAAAATTGAATTGAGCAAGTTAAAGACTTTTTTTTTATTCCTCCTGATCAGATAAGATTTTGTTCATGGCTATTAATTACATAGATCTCTCTTAAGCATCTTTATTAGACTATTTAAACTTATGCGGTATGGTGCCAATAACTCAAATTAAAGTTTCATACTATTATTTCTTGAATCATGACACAATTACGAGCATCTCTCCTAACATTCGCACTATTTTCTTCTTGAGTAATGTTGGAGGGTGCTAATATCATACATGAAAAGTGCCATGAGCGAGTTGATGTACCTCGTGCAAATATGGGCTGTGTGCACTTAATGGGAAGGCATTCTCATGTTTCTTTTCAGCTCAAAGATGATGGTAATCCATCAGATGTCATGTCACAGTTTTTTCCAACAAAAGAATCTTGATGAGAGAGCACAACAATTTTTTAAAATTATGCGTACCTCTTTTGTTTAATGTTTAAATCTGCTTGCGGGCTAAGCCGGTTCAAACTTAGATGCTTCGCACCCGAATATGGGACCCCATTTTATGGAGCATTTGACTCTGCTGCCAAACAGTATATTACTTAATTTATCATTGCTCTTTCGTTGTTATTCCTACTTGTCATCACTCGTGAATCATTTCAGTTATGGCATCTCTGCAGAAAGCTGCCGTGATCTTCATGGGCCATTGCATTTGTATCTTGCATAAAGTTGCTTTTTGTGAGGATATTATTCCTTTTGTTGGCCGCATGCCTTCTGTCTTTTACTCCTCAGCCTCTCATGTCTCTTTCAGTATCCTTCCGTCTTCTTTTATAAAGTCTCATGCCTGTTGCTTCTGGCTGATTCGAATCCTTGTCTCTATTTTCATCTCCGCACTGTTATGCATTCCATTGCCCCCCCATGACCAATGTGTGTGCATGCATGCCTCTGTTTTCGAGTAACACCCCCTCTGCTATTGTTGCTCTCAACTACTGTCTCCTCTTCAGTAATCTTAATTTTTTTTTTCTACACCCGACAACTCATACAAATTTAGTATGAATATATCAAAAAAACCAAGATAAGACAAGTCACGGAGTGCCCTAAGCAGCTGTCTCTCACCAGTCTAAAGACGCCCTTCGAAATGATTAACCACAAAAAAAGTCATCCAGTCCGCAGCTCTATTAACCTCCCTATATATGCATTTTGTCCGAAAGGTAATGTCACTGCTGGCCATGCCCCAGATGTCTCGAAGTGTCACCAGTACACACCTTTGGATCCAGTGGATCATTGTGGCCAAGTCACCTTTGAGTAGGATGGCATTGGCTTACAGCACACATCGAGCATAACACAAACTAGCCCAAGTTGCCCTCAGCCTAGCCCCAAAGATCGAGATGTCGAAGATTTGGGCTCCCTCTAGCTTCCACCACTCTAGAGTATGTCCCTCTAGTCATGAAATCCGCACCGCCCCTCTTGTCACGATCCAAAACACATTCATCAAAGTTAACTTTGAAAAATCTCAGGGGTGGGGGCTTCCGGATGATGTACACCATTTGAGACGCTACAAGAGTAGAAGTGGAGTCCCAAGTGCCCCGAGCTTTTAGCAATCTACCCAATGGATCTGCATGGGTGATCTCCGCAGCCTACACTCGAGCCCTTTCCATGACGAGCCTTGGTGTGGAACTGCTCTCTTTAAAAATTCAGACATTCTTGGCTAGCCAAATATGGTAAACAATATAAGTTGCCCTGATAGCCACATACCGGGTTTGAGATGTACCAGCCCACCTTTTGAGCACCTAGGTGAAGGAACCGGACTGACACAGAACATCCGACGGGATATTAGCAAGCCTCCACACCCGCACGGCACAATCACACTAAAATAGAACGTAATCTACGGTCTCCTCCACCTCCCACCTAAGGCAGATCGGTAGGATGCTCAACCCACACCTGCTCAGGATAGCTCTCGTCGGTAGACAACCCCAAGTTACATTCCAAAGGAATAAGATAAACCTCAAGTGAAGGCCAAACCTCCAAATCTAAGCGCAATCCTGTCTCTAACTCTGTTCACTTTGAAGAAGGTCGTAGATGTCCCTCACTTTGAATTTTGGGCAAATGGTAGCCCAGACCCTCACATTCAGGCTAGCGCACCTAGGAATCGCCAACGAATGTACTCTCTCTACAAAATGCTCTCCAAAAAGATAACCAATCTAGCTAGAATCCCACCCTGCCTCATCAAGATGGAGGAGATCACTGACCCGCAAGCTACTCGTGGCCTTAACAATAACCATGGTTGGCCAAAGCCCCAACGGGAGAGTATCCACCTAAGGGTCCTTCACAACATCCATATTGCGCCCATCTCTAATCACCCATCTGGTTTTAGCCAAAAAAGTGAAAACATGTCTGCAGATCTCCTCGTATATGAAGGAGCATCTCCGACCACTCTGAAATGTCTCATTGGTAGTTTTTGGGCCATATCGGGCTATCATCACCTGACTCTATAGGCACTAAGGCTCGAGGATCAATTTTGCAGCATGTCTCGTGACCAGTGCCTCTCACCTCGTAAACAGAGACTAGACAACTAAGCCCCCTTCCTTAATTGGTTGGCAAGCGGTATGCTAGGCCAACATGTGCACCCTATGTCCACCACCATATGAGCTCCACAAGAAGCTTCGAAGCATTTGCTCAATCCTCAACAGCACGGACTTTGGGACAACCATGTTGGACATGAGGTAGATTGGCATAAAGTCGAGGACCGACCTCACAAGAGTCAGTCTACCCATCATAGATAATGAAGCAACTCTCTCTTCTGGATGTGCTGCACTATATCAAGGCACTTCATAGTCCGCAGTCTCATCCTAATGATGGGGACACCAAGGTAAACCCACGATGCCTCCTGCTTCCTTATACCAAGGAGCTTTCTGATGGTTTGCTTCACCCGTAGCTTGGTCTTTGGACTGAAGCAAATGGTTAACTTGAGGAGGTTCACCTTCAAACCTGATGCCTTGCAATAATTTTTAAAAATACGTTTGAGAGCCATAGTGTTCCTCATCCTCGCCCTGGCCAAAAAGAGACAATCATCTGCAAAAAAATTGTGAGAGATAGGCTGGGCCCCCGAGGTGGCGTAGGCGTCCATAGCCTGTTTCCGACATGTTGCTCGCAAAGCTCGAGATAACACATCAGGACAAATGATGAATAGGTAAGGGGACCAGGGCAACCTTGATGTAGCCTAATAGTGAAGTGGAAGAATGGTGATGGTATCGCATTAATTAGGATGGAGAATGATGGCTCCTGCACACAGCCAAGAACCTAACTGATCCAGATCCCATGAAAGTCGAAACTCTCAAGCATGTATCGGAGAAAGTCCCAACGAACTCTGCTATAGGGACTTTCCATATCAAACTTTACTAACATGAAGCTCCACCGACATAGGGTGCATTGTAGATCCGTCATCAGTTTCTGGGCAATCAGGATATTGTCTGTGATGCTCCGACTCCTGACAAAGGCTCCCTTCTCTAGGTTGATAAGTCTAGGCAGTAATGACTTCATCTTGTCAACCATATTTTTTGCCACTACCTTATAAAGGATAGTGTAGAGACCGATTGGTTTGAAGTGGATAGGCTCCATCGCATCTTAGGGCTTCAGTATGAGAGTAATGTAGGTCTCCTTCTAGGCATCTGACATCGAAGTCGTACTGAAGAACAGTTGGACTGTCTCCTCTACCTCCCTCTGAATAATACACTAATATCTCCTAAAGAAGGACGGGAGAAAGCTGTCTGCCCCGGAGCCTTGTCCTTCGCCAAGGCCCAAAGCGCTTCTCGCACCTCACTCTCTAAGACCAGCTTGACAAGTCTCACATTCTCCACCGTCCTAACTCCAACTACTGGTGGTGGAAAAGGGGTGGCCATTCCCTGGTCACTACCATCAGTCCACCTAGATTTGAAGAAATTAAACAAAATCTATCTTATCCTGGTCTCCTCCTCCACTCTTTGCCCAGTCTCATCCTTCAAAGACCAGACTGTATTCCTCTGCCTCCTAATGATGGTTGATCAATAGAAGAATCGGATGTTCCTGTCCCCTTCTTTGATCCACTAGACTTTGGACTTTTATCGTCAAAAAAATTTTTATTGTCGCAAAAGAGAGTGATACATAGCTAGCTTCTAACAATCATTAGCTAGCTCGGCCTCAGATAATTTACCACTGCTATCCTCCTTTCCCTAAAGACCAACAATGGAAGCTTCCATCTCGTCTAGGAATCTAAAGATGTCACCCACCAACTTCTGGTTCCATCTCTGCAGCCTCAACTTAGTAAGCTCTAATTTGTGAGTGATCCTACGTATAGCATTCCCTCGTATTGGCACCCTCCATGCTTCTCGGACAATATCCCAGGATTGGGGATAAGAAAGCCACATCTTCTCAAACCGAAGTGAACTGTGATGACAGGTGCTTGAAAAGTGCTAATCGAAAGAGGGCAATGATTCGAAACAATCCGTAAAAGATGATGAACCTGATATGTGGAAAAACGTTGGACCCATCAAGCAGACATTATGGCCTTGTTGATCCTTTTCCACAGTTTGGCAAGGCCAGTACAGTTATTGCACCAAGTGAACCTCGGTCCGAAGAATCTAAGATCCACCAACCCACTCGCCACCATAAAAACGTGAAACTCTCTTCTTTCTACTTGGTCAGTGTAGGTCTTGCCTCCTCTCTTCTCCATGGGCCCTTGGATGCAGTTGAAGTCACTAGCAACCAAAATTGGGACACCCTGTACCACAAGGTTAGTCACCTCTTCCCAAAGAGCCCTCCATACTTTGTAGTTAGTACTAGCATACACACCCGATAAAATTCAAGAATGTTCATTAGGTTATGAAATTACCATTACAACTTGTTGAGAGTAGTTATGGAACATATCCACAGTGGCTACACCCCGCTTCCATAGCACAATGATACCCCTCGATAAACCTTGTGAATCAATGGCATAAGACCCCCAGATTGCTGGAAACCGATGTTCTACTTAAAGAAGGCTATTTCTAGAGAGTCACGTCTCACACGAAATAGATACCCAGGCCATGCACGTGGATCAATCTCCTAAATGAGGTAGTGAAAAAGGGCTTGCTTGCTCCCCTACAATTTCATACAAGAATCTTCATTCTTCAACATACGACAAAGAGGGACCTTGCACCTCATCGCACTGGGTCCCCTTTCCAAGCATTTGTGTTGGGCCGGCCCACAGCAAGAGCCCCCATCCATCGGCCCAAAATCAAAGCACTCTCAATCCTCCTAACTACTGCTTTGTGACCACCCATCACAGCAGACGAGAGCTATCCTGACTGCCCATTGACAAGCCCACCACCGTCTGAAACCTCCCCATCAGCAGGCACCACCCCAGTCGCAGCACCAGCTCCACCCGTGCTTGGCCTACCGAGCCATCACCAGTGCTTGGATGGCCTCGGAGGTTGGAGAAGGAGCCCCCAGCGACGCTAGAGGTGCGTCAGGGATCGCTGGGTCCTGAGGCTCAATCGGCGGGGTCGCCATCAATGCTTAGGTGGCGCTTGGCTCTCACTCACCATATGGGTCCACTTTCAAAACCACGGGCGCCTGGAAGACGTAGGGCCCAATCGCCAAAGTAGCCCAATTCGTGTCATCGAGCCAACCCAAATCCTCCAAGCGAAGGCCTACGCCTGCCTCCTCGGTCGCTGGGCTCCTGGGCCTCTTAAGGTTTGAGTGGCCCAGGCCTGCATCCACCATCGCAATTTTTAGGCCGGCTTGCACATCGCCCAACCCAGCCCTGCCCGATTCCTCTACCGAGTCAACCAATTCGTTCAAGGGGTCGAAACTTGACTCGACTCCGCAACCCACCTGAGTCACCCCCATACCAGAGCCCGGGTCATCACCATCACCGCCCAGCCTATCCTTTAGGGGTGAGTGTCGGCGCATCATCTTTGTTGGCTTTTGCCACCCATTTGAGTTTGATAGTGAGCTAGAGGAGCTCGGCCGATTGGGGGAGAAGCATGGTCGAGAGGATAACGAACCCGACCCAGACGATTCCGGGGTTGACTTAATCATCTTCCTCGGCAATGACGGCTCCTTCACGGTTCTCAGCGATTGAATCTTCGTTGTCACTAGCCAAGGGCCGAAGACCAGCCTTCGAGCCAGCTCTTCAGAGCTGGAGTATGGATTGCCGCCGATCCCTAGGTCACCACCCGCTTCCACCACCATGGGAGCTAGGGACTCTGACCGATCTTGCGCATCATGCACTTCCGCTTCCAACTCTGGTGCCAGAAACTTGCAAACCTCATCACCTTGCTCGATTCGCCCATATTGGTAGCAAAAATCTGGGACATTCTCATACACAAATGGTTGCAACAAAACTCTATTTCTACCTTTGATCTGGATTCTCGGCAATAATGATGCGATGGCATCAACAGCCACCTTAACTCGAGCAAACCCCATTCTCCTCTATTGATCAGTGATGCCATCCACGGCCAGCAAACGATCGGCAACGGCGGCGATCTGCAAGATCGTCTCTCTCCCAGTACTCCACCAAGAGCTCCGACATCCAGATCCACACCACCGTCTTTTTCACTGTGTTCAAACTCGAGACGAAGTTGGGAGCCCAATGCTCCATAGCAGGCAAGTAGCTACCCTGCCACTACCCGAGGTCTGCTAGTGAGAGCATTATTCCGGTTGACCTCCGACTTGAACCTAACTGTCGGGTAGTCATCGGTGAGTGGAAATATTTCCACCTAATACTAGAGCTTCCCGCGCATTGCCACATCCCAAGCCACCCACTCCGCTGGAACGTGGCAGCCAAGGCTCCAAATGACAACTGCTACATTCTCCCTGCCCTTCCTAGAAGCTTCGATCCGGTCCTCCGGCAGTTCAAGGACCACCGTGAAGTGTCGTCGGAGGTTCTCTACCCCCTCCTCCAAGATCCGATGAGACGACCATCCCCCAGCTTCGCACGGTACCCCTTCTCCTCGCTCGACAACGGTAGACCTCGGACCCCCCCCCGGTGGATGAGCCGCCCGTCGCCTTGCCCCCTCGGTCGGCCATTGTCACAAACACCTAGAGTTTGAAGAAATCCCGATTGTGCATGAAATTTAAAGCGAGCGCCCACTAGAGCAAATAAAAAAACATTCCAACCTTCCCTTCTTTACCACTTGCTACCACAAATGTTATGATCATAAGCTGTACATGTTAGCAGCGTGTGAGCTTTTGCAAATTTCATTCTCCACTTTGATATGATTAGCTTGCTTTCTAAGATAGCTGTTTGAATCTTTTCAACTTTAGATAATATCGGTGTTAGCACATGAGCACCAACCAATTCAAATCATTTCATGGTGGTTAAGCACTCAACCTACTATTGTGAAGGAGCTCAAATTGGAGAACTCAAATGTAAAACTTTATATCCGAAATAATCTCTTACTATGTATAACCCAACTCTTTGATGGCCACTGCTCGAACCCCAAGGAGACATTCAACAGCAATCATAGAAAGAGGATGATAGCAGCTGCTTCTCTCGCAGTTGTCCGTGGTGCGAGGAAGCCCTCCTTTGCCCCGGCATTTCAGAGGATGGTGCATTAGCATGAGCCAGATATTTGTATTTTGTTTGAGACCCGACTTTCCGGGGAGAGTCTTTAGAGGGCTAGGAAGGCAGTGCCGAGATCATAGGGGTTCTATGCGGTGGAATCCCAAGGTCTGTTAGAAGGTATCATTGTTACATGGAGGCAGGGTTGTTTCAAATTAGATGTGTTCAATGTGTGCAAACAAGAGGTGATTATGGTGATTTCGGAGGAGAAGCGGAGCCCATGGGTCCTCGTAGCTGTGTATGCTAGTACTAACTATAGAGAAAGGAGGAGTTTATGGGCAGAGGCATCTTAGTTGATCAGTCAGGATTATCCCATGTTGGTGGTAGGGGATTTTAATTGTATTATCGACCCTCGGGAGAAGATGGGGGAAAGGCTTTCTCTTACAAAAGGGAAATCAAGGAGTTCGAGGGCTTCATCAGGTCGAATGGTTTGATAGACTTGGGCTTCTCGGACCCAAGGTTTACATGGTGCAATAATCAGTAGGGGCAAGCCCGTGTTTGGGAGAGATTAGACAGACCATGTGCTACAGCTAGATGGGTCCAATGCTTTTCGGATCATCACATTCGCCATTTGCCGAGAATTGCTTCGGATCATAGCCCTCTATTGGTTTGTACTGATTCACTTGTTCCTCTACGCTCTTCATTTAGATTTGAAAAATTTTGGCTATGTTACCCAAGGTCTTGGGAGGTGGTGAGGGAGGCATGGGGGGCTCCTATCAGGGGTGACGCTATGTACTGGGTGACGCGGAGGTTGAAATTGACGAGGAGACGGTTAAGGAGATGGAACTGTGAGGAGGTGGGGAGTATATTCAGGAGGATTGAGGAGGCTAAAGAGACCATTGCTAGGCTACAGTCCCAAGAGGCCGTGAGAGGAGGTTTATTAGATGAGGAGATGGTGATGCTCAAGTCGCTATTAGCGTTGCATGACTCTCCTTAGATAGCAGGGATCTTTTGGAGACAGAAGTCGAGGGTACAGTGGATATTGGAGGGTGACCGAAACACCAGCTTTTTCTAACAGACGGCAGTGATCAAGAGGAACTGGAATAGGATCAGAGCCATTAGGGGTGAGGATGGGCAGCTGTCAGAGGATTCTGATACGATCCGGAGGATATTGGAGGATTTTTTCAGGGCTAGGTGGACCTAGCAGACAGAGAGTAGGTGTTCAGCAGATATACAAGCGCCATCAGGTGGGGTGTCAGAGGAGGATACTGCAGTATTGATTAGGCCGATGATGGAGGGGGAGATTCAGGAGGTGATGTGGTCCCTTGTGGGGGACAAGGCTCCGAGGTCGGATGGTTTTCCACCACTATTTTTTCGGAGGTATTGGATGATAGTAGGATAGGATGTGGCGGCAGCTATACAACAGTTTTTCAGCACAACCATGATGTCTACAGACTAGCAGAGGACCTTTGTCATCTTGATACCCAAGTGCTAGGATGCCACTGAGCCATGTCATTTTCGCCCGATTAGCCTGTGTACTACCCTGTACAAGGCTACGACGAAGATATTTGCAGTTAGATTAAGGGATATTCTTCTTAGACTTATCAGCCCAGAGCAGGGGACTTTTGTGGGGGGCAGAGTATTTCAGACAATGTTTTTATTGCCCAGGGGTTCATGTTTGATCTTCGTAGGGCGTCGAGTAGGAGGAGCTTGATGGAAATCAAGTTGGATATGGAGAGGGCCTATGACAGGATGAGGTGGGATTTTGTGCAGCAGTCTCTGCGAGAGTTTGATTTCTATGAGACACAGGTTAGATGGGTGATGGGTTGTGTCAGAGCTCCCTCCTTTGCCATCTTGGTGAATGGCACACCTTCCCGATTCTTCGAGTCCTCTGGAGGGTTGCAACAGGGTTTCCCTCTCTCTCCACTGCTCTTCATCATTTGTGTAGATGCGCTTTCTAGAGCTCTTTGGCATGCAGTATGCACTCAGGAGCTGGAGGTCTATAGGCTAGTGTTTGGGGCCATCCCGATCTCTCATTTGCTCTTCGCCGATGATTGTTTATTGTTGGCCCGGACGATTAGGCAGACTGCTTGGGATATTGTGAGATTCTTTGGGACTATTGTGCAGCATCTGGTCAACGGATCAATGTATCCAAGTCAGCAGTGTGCTTCAGCCCGAAGACCAGACCTGTTGCGAAGGCCTCTATATTGGAGATTTTGGGGATGGGAGAGCAGGAGGGTATGCTGAGGTATCTGGGGGTGCCGCTCTTGGGGCACCGCTTACGCAGCAGGAATTTCTCTTCAATTGAGCTTAGCATCAAGCACAGGTTAGAGGGCTGGCAGATGCACTCTCTATCTATGATGGGCAGGGTCACCCTGGTGCGGTATGTCCTCTCCATGATTCCTATCTATTTATTATCTAACTCTCTCATTCCAGTTGCTCTGTTGAGGTCTCTTGAATAGCTTTTCAGGAACTTTATCTGGAGGAGGGGCAGTGGGAGAGGAGACATCCATCTGATGGCGTGGGAGGTTGTATGTCAGTCGATCAGGGATGGAAGATTGGGGGTACAGTTCCTGATGGCGAGACAGGAGATCTTGGCGGCTCGACATGCAGCTAGATTTGCGTTAGAGCCGGAGGGCATGTGGTCCTCTCTAATAAGGGCCAAGTATGGTGCTTTGGTGCCTGGAGCTCGAGCTGGCCGTCACCACTCATCAGTTTGGAGGGAGATGTGTGATAGAGTTGCACTGGTGCTCCCGAAGATTAGATGGGCTATTGGAGATAGCCGGCCCATCGATGTACTGGAGGATGCCTGGGTGACTGAGCAGCCGATCGACTGGTTGCCGACTATGGTGGATATGTCGAGGCTAGATGGCAACAGGGTTAGTGATTTGATGGAGTCTGGTTGGGGCTGCTGGTGGGAGGGCTTGATTCGGGAGGTTTTTGGGGAGCAGTTGGCAGACTTGGTCTTGGCCCTATCGGCTCCTTCCAGGAAGAGGTCGGATCGGATGGTTTGGGTGCCGACAGGGCGCTCACGAGTGCGTGCTAGGGATCATCATTTCATTATTCATCATTTCATTGTACATCTTCAAATAAATTCTTATATGATGAAGTTCTTAGGACTTATTTATGATAAAGGAGGATTTATCTTCAAGTCCTTAATCCTATTCGCGATCAAATGATATGCTGTTACTAGGAAGATAGTATTATCGAAATTAGGTCGTTGTGTGACATATACGTTGGTTGTCCTCTTAACCAAGAAGTGTGGAGATATTGATATGTGACACAGGTGAAGTGTAGGAGTACATTTCATTAAACGTGACCAATTTCGAAATGCTCTACTGTCAAGAGATGTTTTAAGTAGATATGGGTGTAAGTATCCCTCAGACCTGAGATCACCACAGTGATTAGCAAGCAACTCACTATATTTTGGTACCGGACTAGCATAATTTCTAATCTTGGAATGAAAGGTTAGTGGGTGCAGCCAAGTACTTGCAAAATCGGTATGTGAGTCAAGATGGAATTGATCCCTCCTGAAAATAGGAGATAATGCTTTGTGTTCAATTAGCAAAATCTTGGCCAGGGTAATCATTGTGATGAGTCACAAGATTTCTAAAGTTGATTATATAGTGGATGTACTGATTAGAGAGTTGACAAAACTCTGAGGTCATCCTAGCATTAGGAGTCAAAGGGATGAATTATACAGTAACCATAGTCCAGGATTTCAGAATATTTGCTTCGCATATATTCGGCCTATCCGGACGTCGGGTACCATTGCTAGATGGTCACATCGATTAGTGCAGAAAGTCGTTTCTGTACTACCAGCTTAGGTTCGAATCTGTGAGGTCATACGCATAGAAGTTTTCTGATTGATCAAGATAGCTAATGGATGAAATCATTGAACGAAATTCAGCCTTCATCTCGTACATTCCATTTCCTCTAAGTTCATCTCGCCATAGCTGATAGGGATCCCTGATAAGAGCTTCTAGATCAGATCTAAGGCCTCTTCAATCCCTATAAACCATTCCTCCAAGTTCTTCCAAGAAGGCGAATCAAAAGTTGATAGCGTTGGAAAGATTAAAGTTCAGCAAAAGACGATCCTACGCAAGCTAGCACTTCCATGAGATTGGATCACTCTAGAAGCTTCGCATGGATTACTCTTAGAGGTCAGACAAGTGTGTGGCTATGAAGCTCAAGCATCAAAATCATTACTTTCAGATTTCATAAAGGTATGAATCTAGATCCAAAATTGTATCAGTTATAGATTCTAATCTCTGAGGGTTAAACCTCTTTTGGGGTTCTTCACATAGTAATCTTTAGAGCCTATTCAATAGGCATTCGAAGATTAGTTGGGTGTTAGATTAATTGAGTTTAGAACTTAATAATCTTATTTCAGATCTGAAATTAATCATGCAATGATTTTAGCATAATCGTTTAAACGATCCCAGCATATTGATCATGAATACTTGTAGTGGTACTTTGAAATTTGATTTATTATGCATGCTAGAATTAAAATATTTAATTTGATTTTTTTGCTGTAATTTTTGAAATTAAAAGAACTACGTGTGGCTTGATCCCCCTTATGAAGGGATACGTAGGCAACCCGAACAGGTACAGCCATTGATTTTGAAAAAGTTTTAAATTTCAACATGCTATCACTATTAGAGCCGATCGAACACTTTCAATTACATCCTCCATCACTTGATTGGTGACGGCCAGAATTTGGTCCGACGAAGGACTTGCAAAAATAGAATATCAAGGTGCGCTATAATATTCTGAATCATAGAGCCTAGAACTTATTAGGCAAAACAAGAATTGATATTGGTCAGATGAACTTGTATAGTTTAGAGTTTGTTTGTTGTAGGGTATGGCTTGTTTAACAATTTATTTAGTTGGTACAAATAGTTGACGTGGATTTTTCACAGAGAGGATGAATTATAAGAGTGTGTGACCTGAACTTTTTAAATATCCGTAATGTTTACTAAAACTAGATTATCCATAGTACAATTCAACTTATCTATAGGTAGATAATGAGCTATTAACGTACCATAAAGTAGAATTATGTTGTTCCTAATTAAGTATAAATCGATAATAACTAACCGAAATTACAAATAAAATGCTTCATTATATATAAATATTTATTTTATATATTTTATCAAACATCCTGATGTTTTTCTATATTCATATATATTTCCACTACCTAGAGATGCTTAGAGCAGAAATGCTTTAATTTGTAATTTGAAGTATTCATTTGTTGAAATATATTGTCTACTTACAAGAATTAACAAAATAATTCTTAGTTTAATGTCAATAATATGTTCTTAAATAGAGTCTTGTGGGAGGAAATGTATTTTAAGGTGCCTCTAAGTTTTGAAGTGAAAAGAAATCTGCATAAACTTCATAGGTTTAAGAATGTCCTATCGGGTTCCAAGGGCACGGTATAAAATAACAAGAAGTATCTTAAAATATCTAGTTTTACAAAGTTATCATGCATAAATAATAGTAAGTTAAATTTTGTATCACTCGTTTTGTTTCTACTATTAAAGGAAGTTATCCAAATAATATTTTATGATATTAAAGAAGTAAAGGCATATTTTATATATAAACTAAACTTTTAATTTGATTATAAGTCTCTATTTTCTTGTTTGAAAATTGATAAGAACCATAGATAGTTTTCCTTCCCTTCCCTTCCTTCTTTTTTAAAAAAGAAAAATAGGTAAAGGCATATTTTATATATAAACTAAACTTTTAACTTGATTATAAGTCTCTATTTTCTTGTTTGAAAATTGATAAGAACCACAGATAGTTTTCCTTCCCTTCCCTTCCTTCTTTTTTAAAAAAGAAAAATAGGCACAAACAAAGGATCTTGTATATTGAATTACATTTAATAATCTATAATGAATTCAGTATCATATTGGGATATTTTATATCATTTTTTATCTTTACAGTCCATTTTTTCTACTAAAAGTAGAGCACCAATAATTTAATGCACCTTAGCTATTGATGGACAATGATCTATTACAACACAAAGAAACTAATGATATGAGATTTCAAAAGTATCATAAAGAAGAATTATATGATTCCTAATTGAATAGAATAAGACAATAACTAACCAAAATTACAAATGAAATGGTATATTACATAAAATATATATTTGTTTACTATTTGAGTATATTTTATCAAGCATCCAAGCTTGTCTAATTTTATAGCTACAATACCTATGTATGCTTGGCAGTAACAACTAGTTTATCAAGGTTGCTATATATATATATATATTAAAAATATTCGAAAAATTATATTCTGACCTTAGATTTATTGAGAATCAAAGTCTTCATTTCTACCATTGTGATTGAATGGATCAAAATTGTTAAAGCATATTTTCCATACTAATAGATACTATTACAAAAACTTTATAATATATAACAAAGGAAAGTATGATTGAAAGGTGAGAGATATAACTAAATTTACCTCATAAAAAAATTGTACAGATCATCTTTGGTCAATGGATACCCATTGGAGAAGGTTACAAATAGTGTCCTCTCATCACGTGGAATGTTGGGCTGTGGTTGAGAGCATGAGCCTTCAGATCTTGAGCTCGATTCAAGTCTTGTAGGATTGTATTGAAGAAAGGCATTTTTCCCATATTCACAAGGTGGTCATCAGGAACTACTTTTTGGTGTGAATCGCAGGATGCCCCAATCATTGGTACACTACCACTATGATTTTCCAATTGGAATTGTGGATTTCCCATATAATTTTTAGAATGCATATCAAATGGATGAGCAATGAGGCTTGTATTTTTTGTATCTATTAGGTTATGATGGAACCTACTTTTGTGCATATGAGAACCCTCATGATTGCCCTTTCTTCCAACTCCACTTCTACTAGTGCCCTCCCCATGGGGCACATAAAGATAAACAATTGGAGAATTTTTCATCTTCAAATAATGGTTCTCTAAAGAAGTAAAGTTAGAAAGTCTCACTGCATCATCCCTGAAGGGATTGCTTGTGTTTCCATCACTCTTGTATCGCCTATTTGAATTTCTGCAATGAAGATAAACCTGGCTCAGTTGTTGGACCAACTCCTTCATCCTGCAAATCTCAGCCCCCCTTTGAGCTTTCCTTCGAATGTCATCAAAAGTCTTATAGCATATATTAGTAAGATAGTAGTTGATCCCACAAATAGCATTCTGACGGAATTTGTGGTTGGATTGGACATTAATTGAGGAGTCATCAACACCTGATTGATGATTTAAACAAAGGGACTCCATAAAACTTAAGGCAACCAAAACAACCTTAAG
>JAOXJJ010000359.1:3260763-3287297 GCA_025769935.1 Phoenix roebelenii | reverse complement strand
CCGTTCAAGCCCTGACGTCCTCGTCAGGCTAAGGGTTCAAATCCATTCAAATCTAATCACAAACACCACGATCGGCCGTGGTCAGCCCCAACAGATCCGTGCTGCAGTGTCCCCTAGTCCACATAGGCGGGTCCGCTCTGATACCATTTGTAACAACCCAGGACCTCACTCAAAATAGCTAGCTAGAAGGTATTATTTGGGTTTCTTGATCCTGTATAAGTACCCAAGATCTACCCAGCGAATAACCGATGTGGGACAAAACACACGCCCGCACGGGTCCTCACAAACCTTGCAGTGGGTCTTAACAGCCAGTTCACGAGCAGATCAGTCCAAGGAGCTTTATAGAAAATTTTCTATCCCTGCTTGTCCCTCTGGAATTTTATTTGGTTGCTATGTTGTTTTCCCATGATGGTGAAGGTGCCAATGACCATTGATTTCCTTGCCGCAGGAGTGTGGAGGGAACCTTTTCTTGGTGTTTGCTATCTTTATTTCCATATAACCCCCCTGTGGACTGAACTTTTCCTTCAACGTAACTGATGGGAAAGCCATCATCCGTTTTGAAGAATCCAAGCCTATTCTTTCTTATCATTTTGATAGTCTAAGGTCAACTATCATGAAGTGATCTAAAAAAAAAAAAGGTTACATGCTTCGTAAACCAGAAAGGTCCCAAACTTGGAACAATGGATTACTTCTATATGTTGGGTTCTCACACCAATTCTTTACCCAAGAGGACCTCGACCTCTTATGTCACATATTATATTCAAGAGTATCTGAGAATTTTAGTTCTTTCTCTAATGACATGAATGCTCTATCCTAAATTTCACACTACTCCATTAATCTGGCTTGGTGTTGTGAACAAATCTTAGAAAACAAAGGAGCGAAAGGTATAACTATAAGGACAGCTCAAAAATTCAAGTAGGGGGATCTGCCCCAAAATCCTTTTATGGGTCAATGACATGACATTGGGCATAGCATGTTCCGCGATATCATATCAAGCCCTATTTGGTTGAGGAGGAGGCTACCAGTTTAGGACATGGGATCAAGAGAGATAAGTCTGAGCAGAATGAAGGATGGGACCCAAAGAGAGGCCCACTAAATGCAACACTCACCATATACTAATTACATTTCTCCTTTAGAGGTTTAAACCATCCTAAACTTCAATATAGATTTGTTGGACCTTTGGAGTCCAACAAGATAACTGTATAAATAACAAAACTTCAAGATCCTATTGTAGCACCACTTTATTCCCATAGTTTTGCGCTCTTGTTGCCCTAGGATGAAATCACCCAGAAGAAGAAAAGAGAGGCAGAAGATGGGAGAGGAAAAGAAGAATGGGGTAGAGACTAGCAACAACTATATAAATTTCAGTCAATAAAGTACTGATGGATAAATTTAAATGCCTCAAGGATCAGTGATAATGCAATTTTCAGCCCTCAATTAACAATCCATATTTTCATGAAATAAAGTTGGGGAGGGCTTTGCCCTCTCCATTACCGTTTTTTTTTTTTAAAAAGGAAAAAAAAAGAAACACACATAATGATTCATATTCTCATAGGTTGGTCAAAGCACGAAAACATATTCATACGAGAGTAGGGCTACGTACATCTGATCCTCCCTGCAGGAGCCTCATGGACAAATTGGACAGCCTTTTTCATTCTCATGGAATATGGTTTTACTTCCATATGTGGCCACATCAGGGGCTGGTGGGTTTGGAAATCAAATGTCCAGTCCTAGATATAATATCAATTCCAAGGTCAGTCCAAGTTCCAAGTAGGTCTTTTATACGACCAGTTTGCATTTCTAACTGGAGCCTTGCCACTAGGATTTCATTACCATGTCTCTAATAAAAAGAAAAAAAAAAGCTTAGGAGAAATGAAAAGATTGCTAGTAACATAGGTGCCAGGACACTAGTTTATTCATGCTTTTAACAAGTGAGCAATCCTTGGTGCAACTGTCATTTTCCTCGATGATATGCCATATCATGCAAACCAAAACGCTAGAACATTTTTAGATCTCAACCAAATGAAACAATCCCTAGCAAAAAAGAAAAAGAAAAGAAGAAAAAACCACTGTAAAAGTTGTGGTAAATCATAAAAATTTAATCACTGGAAAGCAGAAAACTGGCTGAAGAGTAGAGAAAAAGGCAAAACCAAGATGCAGAGTGATGGCAATCATTCCAATATCTAGCATCTCAAAAAAGTGAATATTGTAGAAAACCACTGCCACTCTGGGAGGGAGAGAGAGAGAGGGAACAGAGGGGGCCCTTTTTAGTCACTTTAGAGCACACTAGAATGTTGAACTCCACTCAATGAAATCAGAGGCATGATTAGATTATAATCAAAGACCCAAAGGATCTAGGCCCCTTCAATGCACCTAGCAGTAGCTTTTTCACCGGGAAACCTTGAATGAAGGGGAACTAAGGCTTTCTAAGTACCTAGAGTTCATTGCCGTTTTCCATGTCATGTTAATGTTCAGCCTTAGAAACATCTCTAGAGCACATTCAGGCCACAGTCACTACTGACCACAGCCCTTTAAATTGCAGAGTTTGGATTAATAGTTACCATGGGCAATGAGATGGGAAACTCAAACGTAACTGCATCACAAGGTACAATTTTCTGTTAGATTCTTTACTAATTGACATCATATTCTGTGTGTTCACTTAGATCATATTTTTTAAGGTTCAGCATCAGAACAAGACAGTGTTGGAGCTATGAAAACTATAAAGGAATCGTCAAACTCTTCGATTATGTCGAGTAATGCTGATGGCCTGATAGGGTTGGCTGATCATCATGCAGATGGCAACCAAGGTAAGTTTATATTGCATTTGGCACTAATTAGCTTCAATTCTTAAATATTGATTATTTTAGTTCTGCATTTTTTTCCTTTTAAGCTGCTGAGCAACATGATTCCAAGTACAGTAGCGAATCTTTGAAAGCTTTGATCATGTCGAATAATGTCAATGAATCAAAGTGTGACAATCAATCAAATTTCTTAGTAGAATTTGACAATTTATGTGAAAAGAACATGTGGTCAGCTTACGATGACTTATCAGCAGCAGATGAAAATTTGATTCAGAAACAAACATCCAAAGGAAGAGGTTTGTACTGACTGAGATTCAACTACTATTTTCTTGTAGTTTCTATTCATGATGAACCTTTACAGCAATTATTTTTTTTTTGCTGGATAAATCAGAGAATACAATCCTGTAATGGTACTTGTAAGTTAGTATACTTCTTGCTGTGGATTATATCTCTGCCTATATAATGCTAACAATTGGTTCATTGATTGGACTTTTCTAATAAAGATATGTCATAGGATTTTGAACATGTAATTTAGAAATGTAAAATGGACAGATCAAATAGGAAGTCATCTGGATCTAAAAAGGATGCTCAGGCTGTTTGATTGTCATGCATATAATTTATAAACAACTGATCTGGTCATATAGGAAGCAGTTTATACATAAAAGTAAAATTAATGTGTCCCTCAATTATCTACAATCTCTGGGCACTCTTTTATGTATGGAATTTGATTGCAACAGAGGAAGAAGAGATCAAGTCATTACTTGACACATTTGTCCAGAAATGGAGAAACATTATCAATCCCATCAATAGATCTAAAGAACAATGAACGGGAGGAACCCAACAGCATAACTTATAATGAATCCTCTGCTGAAGACATAATTGAACAGAGGACTAGCAATGAGGACAGTGTAGGATCTGATGGAAAGGGTGATGAGTCAGGAAATGAATGAGCAAAAACACTGTGACCAAATCCAAGCCAATAGTAGATATTAATAGTAAAGAATTTCCAGCAGATGGGAGTGGATTCTGTGGAGAGAAAGTTGTGATAAGCACTAATGTAGTTGAAGAAAGTGAAGAAAATGGAGGGAAACAACTTCCTGAATTTGATATATTAGGAAATGGATCTGTGCTGATGCAACAAAAAAATAGTTTGTCAATTGAATCAATTAACAGCATTTATTTGGATGCTGTTGACTCTGAAATTAAAAGTTCGGCTCAGGAAGATGATCCAGATGAGGTTGAAAAATCACCAAAAGTAAACCTAAATAAAAATGGCATGAGCCTAAATCTGACTGATTATGATTATTATAAGGGGACATTAGAAAAAGAAATAATGAAGGATGGCATCAAAGGTGAGAGTACTGATACCCAACTTAAATCCATAGATCCCACTCAAGAAGAAAAGCAGGAAAGTGAGCATGGGGGATCAGAAGATTCAGTGTTTGAGCAGGCTGCTCAAGTTGATGAGGCAAAAAAGATTGAGAGCAGGCAAGAAAAGCAACAAGATTACAAATCGAGTTCTATGTCTGAGGAGCAAAATAAACATTCAGCTGGAGAGATGGAGATAGTGGAAACAGGAGCTATTGCTTCAGTACTAGATAATCCAGTCACAAAAAACAAACATGAAGAAAATATGGAACATATAATTGAGGAATCATATAAGGAAAACAAACATGAGGAAAATAAAATCCATATGAAAGAATTTTCTGAATTCTCCCCATCTTTGTCAGAACTTGTTGCAAGTTTGAGTACAGAGACGGAGATGAAATTAGAAGATTTGAATGAAACACACAAAAGTGCAGAAGGTGTAACTGTTAAATATGAAGAATCGGACAATGAAACCAGAGTATTGAAAGACAATGACATCACTGGGGAACGAATTTTCATGTTGCCTTCAAATTGGTTGGATCCTGTTGATACAGCTAGTAAAGAACTGATGAAGGAAACGGAAACAGAAAAAATGCAGGAGAAAAAAATGAGCATCTTGTTGATGGTCAAATCGAAGATGTGCCAGATGCAACTCTGTCTGAGGTGGAACATGTGTACGGGATAAATTTAGTAGAAACAGCAGCACAACCTGCACCTCTAACAGAACCATCTGATATGCAAAATAACTTGAACCGGCCACATCTTGTTTCTCCAGACTGTTTTCAAGAATATGCATGGAAACAAACTACAGAGGAATCTGAAATGGATACTAAGATTTATTCCTTGACCAATGTTAGTGAATGCCTCAAGATTTCTTCAGGGCTTCCAAAATCCATACGAGACATATCCATCTCCGAGCCAGACGAAGACTCAAGCACATGAAGGTTCAAAGGTTTAATATAGTGAATCAACTGTGAATTTGGCAATGCAACTCAGGTTGAGGAACAAAAATGCAATTCCATGGTCCATGTTGTTGTCCATGTTTCAACTTCTGAAAACAAAGTTATAGGAAGCAGTGGGAGATTTGCCACTGAATCAAATCAAGAAAAAGCTCAATGGATGGACTGATGAAACTACAGAGGCTGGCTACAGTCTTGAAAAAATCCATTGTAGAAAGTGCAATTTCAGCACGACAGCCACAGAAAGGAGGTACCAAAGAAAGCCTCCTACTTCCTCCAGCAGAAAGCATGAAGTGTCTAATTGATGCATCTGAAAGTTATGGATATGAAGCCCAGGGGACAGTAAATCACACCAATGCACTGGAAGATAAGAATGAAGTATCCAAGCAAAATTCTTTGATATATACTGGTAAGACTGCTACAGGAGATGTTTTGGGGATCGAAAAAAGTGTCACTGAAACTGATGAGAATATTAGAAGATACCAAAGCACTATTAGCCAAGAAAACATCAGCAAGATTGATGCAGGAACTGCAGTTTCAATGCATGAATTGAGCAGTGAAGAATGTGATAAGAGCCCACTTCTATCCCAAAAAAAGGCAATGGAGAGTGAACTTCCTCCATTTGAAAGAAGTGACTTTGGGAAGTTGAAAACACGACTTCTCAGCCTTATGAATGAAGAAGCCTCCATTATGAAGTCACAGGAGAAAAAAGTAGTACTGAAGAAGGATTTACATGAACTATGGCAATTTCCTGCCAAGGAATATGTGACTACATCTCCCACGGGGAGAGGAAAGCCGAGGCCTTGGTCATCCCTTTTCAGCAACTGAATGTGCTTCACAACAGCTATAAATTAGAGATATTTTTATTTTTTAATTGCCGTTCTTTGTTATTTGTTTTCCAAAATGCAGACTTTGCCACAACAATAAGTTTGTTCTATTGTGATCTAGGAATCATGGGTTTGAAACATAGAGATAGCCTCTCCGCATACAAGGGTAAGGCTCTGTATATCTAACCCTCCCCAGAATCTATAGTGGTAAGAGCTTGTGCACCGGAACACCCTTTTATTTTATTCTTTTTTTTGGAGTTTTAGTTTTTGAATTTATTAGGTGGATATGAAGAGGGTGTAATAAGATATGAATTGCTTGAGTTTCACAAATAAGAGAATCTAGCAAGAATTTGGACAGACTATGTCGCAATTTTATTTTGCTGCAATAATTTTATCATTATTTCTCTCAGTACTAAGTTATGTAAGGGCTTTATTTTTGGTGCAAGATATATAAGACTTCTGCTTTGAGGTTTATAATCTTATGAGTCTTTTGATGTTATATCATAATTAGGATAAGTCTGAATCGGTTGGACCTGCAAACTTTTTCCATTTACAAAGGCATATGATGCTTGGCAAAAGGTTTTGCTTTAGTAGTTTGACTGAAGAAGAATAGCCCTACAGTGGTTTAAGACAAAGATGGATAACTTCAAGATTATTTTTTTGTGATAACAAGTCTATAGCACATCCTTTGAAGAAGTCTAAATTTGAAATATTGCAGACAAGGTTTAAACACATGTAACATCTTTCTCTTGGGTGGACTATTAGTTTTTTTTTTTGGAGAGTATGGCTGGGTTATTAGTCAAAACATAATCAGGAGCTGTCATTTTAAGAAGGTGACTTGGTCAGATGACTCAGATCATCCAAAAAATACAGTCCAGATCCTGTCCTAATAATACGAAACTTGAACCGTATATATTGGTAAATGATGATAATGATGATTCAGCTCATTTGGAATTGTTGGACTGACTGCATCAAAATCTTGACCGATCACAACTGGTTCCAATTTCAACATCGAAACTATGACCAACCCAACATAATGCGACAACCAAACATATAACAAGATGTAAAAGGCTTATAGTTTCATAAATTTGCAATCTAGCTGTAGTATTTAGCTTTGCAATGCAATATGATTTTAGAAACTCTGGCGACATCTTGTTAGTTGTTATACTGCAACTCTGATAACCGCAAAGTAAGATACAAAGATTAGTAATAAGAAATGGCCACAACTTTTAAAGGCCACTTATCATGAGATAGAAGATCTTCTTACACTTAACATAAACAAGAGCTCATCATTCTTCTTAAACTTAAAACTTGTAGACCCAACCCGGCTAATAGCTAATTAGGAAATGGGCTGGCCTAGACTAGACATAGATTTGAATAAGTTCAGAAGTTGGCTTAGTAAATCCCTGACCCATTCAAGCAGCCGTTGTTCTCCACTCCAAGTTCTAAGTTGGCTCCTTCTTTCTTCCCACCACCTTTCTCAAATGGTGGACGCGGAGTACTTGGGTGTTTCACGATGGAAGACCAGCATTCATTGACCTATTGTCAAACACCTATCGTGTGATTGAAACACTAGTTGAATGAGATTGCCATAATCAAAGTGCCATAATCTGGTGTGGAATCCCAATTCAAACCATTGCTATTGATAATAGGATGCTTGTCCAATCCAAATGAAAAATTATCGATGATAAATGCATATAAGATACAAACTTTCAAGAACGCAAGAAGTTGGTTTTGAATCATCTCCAAATGAGAGGCCCCAGTCTGACCCAAATCACCAGAAGAAAGAAAATATATATACCACATGCAACTCATGGAAGAAAGACAGATTAACTCCCTAAAATCTTTCCAAGTCCAACCATGTGGTGCCCAATATTAAAATTAGCATATACTTATTTAGTGGTACCTAAGAGAGGCCTATATTTTTGTGCTTGCTAACCTTTGGGGAAGATACATCTCTCGGCGTCACCAGATCCAGCTTCTTAGTTTTGGTGCGTTAAGAGATCTTGTTTGGTTATGCTTTTTTGCTTTTTGACGCACACCGCCGCCGGTCCAAAAGGGCTAAAAGAAACGCGGTGGCTGCAGGTTATTCTATCGACTGGTGGGGTGGTGGGACCGACACAGTTCCTCACCTATTTAAGGCGCGTAAAACCATTTTCTTTGAGGTGACATTTGCATCCACTCAAAAACAACTTACTAATGGATTCCTAGCAGAATACAGCAAAGTCTTAAAAAATTTTGCAGATGGCAATTCTGAAGAGATTTCAAGAACTCCCCAGAAAATTATTTAAAAACTAAAAAAAAATAAATGTTTTTTGACAGAATTGCTGAAAGTGAAGAAAAAAATAAAAATTGCATACCAAAAATTAGAACAAGGCTCTCTATATATATAGACTTGATGCTCCTTTCCAATTGGTGCATCTCCTATTCCAGAACAATGCAACTTTTTGGTGCATCTATTGGCATCAAAACGATGTACCAGTTAGGTACAACTCTTGCCAAATAAATATTTTAAGTTACCGCAATTTCCGTTCTCATTAGACACTATAACCATTTGGTTTTCTTGCACGTTCTTTCTTTGCAACACAGATTGCCAAAATTTTCTAATTTAAAAATTATATATTCGATGGCCACTTTAAAATAATTGTACATGAGGTTTGATCCGGTGTGATCAACAATTAGTAAACCATGAATTTACTTTTTTTTATATTACAATCTATTATATATTTCCAACATTGTTAGCCTTAATACTTAGAGAGTCGGAGCGAAATAAGTTTTTGATATGTATGCAAGAATCCAGCCTAATCTAAAAACTCAAGATCTTATTTGCCATGGTTGTCAATTTCTAATTTTTATTTTGTAAAATATTATAAAAATTAATGCAAAAACAGATATTTGATAATTTGATTTTTATTTTTAATTTTGCAATTAATTTTTGAAAATTATAAAATCAGACAATGAATGTTTGACTTTTCTGAAAAGTGGCAACCATCTACCACCACCTACACCCTCTACCGGCAATTGCCATCTCTATCGTCGGCCACCACTTACTACTGGCAACCAATGTTGGCTACCATTCTCCATCACCACCACCACCCAATGCCATTATCGTCCATCATCCCATGTAGTTATTTGCTATTGGCCATCACCAATCTTTTGTCACTATTTCCTGCCACCCACCATCCTCGATTGCACCTTCGGCCACCGCTACTTCCTTCCAACCATAATCACCATTCTCTCCACCACTATTTTTAAGAGAGGAAAAAAAATAAAGAAATTAATCTCAATTTTTAAAAAATAAAAACTGAAAACCGGCAACCATGATAAACACGCTTCCTAAACTACAAAGTTTAAACCTAGTCATGTAGAGCAGTTCTATTTTTTCTTATATTGTTCTATTTTATATAGAACTAAATTTCACAGGTGACTTGTAGACTTGAGCAGGTCTTCGCTAGAGGGGCAAAGAGCTTCTGGAAAGGGAAAGGGAGAACAACTTCGTCTAGGCTGATGCAGAGCGAAAGAAACTAGAAAAGAGTCGTGGTCAGAGTAGAACTCGTACTAGGCCCCACTTCCTAGCCAAAAAAGCTGGAATTTTGGATACTTCTCCCTGTAAGTTGGCTGGGTCTGGTGAACTACCCCGGAGGCCGGACCTTGAAACATTATCCCATCTGACTTCACTTTCTCCTTCATCCTCTACAGCTTTAACTTTTTCTCGATTTCCATTTTGATGCCTCCAATTAAGTTGTTAAGTGGCTTGGTGCATACTTTTTGGATTTTTCAAATTAGTTGAATTTGCTCACAAACTGTTGCCTAAAAAAAAAAACTTTCTTAATTTTTTTTCTTCTTGTTGCCATAGTTTGATAAGAATCTGGTAGTGATTTATTCTTATTCCAACTTTCTAAGGCAGTCTGATTGAAAGGTAGAGAGCTGATCGAATTGCAGCTTGATCAACTCCAAATGTTGTTCGTAGATGATCAATTAATATCATTCTGTTTTATAAGATTGGTATTCTATTTAATATGATGCTCTAAGCTTTATTTATGGAACCTTTGAGCAATGTATTTGATACCAATCTCCTTTTTTTTTTCAAGAAATTTGGAAGTTCTCTCATAAGCCAACAATTTGTTACAACATTGTGTGCTTGCTAATCATAGGAGATAATCCTTTGACTACTAGATCCACTAACTAATGGTGCTGGCTTGGATGTTCCTTTTTTTTATATAGAGAAAGAGAATCAGGCCGACCCACGTGCCGCAATTCTTCAATGGTAGGTTAGCTTCTCTACTCTTTAAAATATTTGCAGAATAAGACGAAGAGGAAAACAGAAGGAAAAAAAAAAGAGAAAAAATTGATTTTATTTCTCTATTCTATCATATTCGGTACATATCAGAGTTATATATAATTATATACAGACTTCATACAAGAAAAATAGTATAAGCTGATATAGGATCACACAAATAATAGAAAATATTACTGACTGATACAAGTTATTATGTGATTCCTAAAATCACTCTAACAAGATCATGCTAATAAAGAAAAATAATATAGGTTAATACAAAATCATGTTAATAAAGAAAAATATTATGGACGATGTAGGTTGTTACGTGATCTCTATAATTATGCTAACATCCCTCCTTAAATTCAAGATGGTACTATAGGTGCTAACTTGAGTTTGAAAATTAGATCATGAATGTACCGAAAAATTGACATATTAGATAAAAAGCTGGAGTAGTAGCTCAAAAACTGATGTGATAGATTAAGAGCTGACATAGCAGCTTAGAGACTGATATAGTGGTAAATCAAAAGCTGACATGGCAGCATAGAGCCTGATGCAGTAGAACACGAGCTATTATAGCAATTCAGAAGCTGATGTAGCATATTGGAATTGACATAATAACTCAGAAGCTAATATAGCGGACTGATGTGTCTGACTGACATGACAGACTAACATATCTGTCAATATGGCTGATTGATTTATTTGATAATGTGGCAGCGAGAAGACACATAAAAGATAACAGTTGCAGCGAAAACAGAGCTCAGAGAGAAAGTATCAAAGGTCGATGATTCTCGTAGACGGAGGCATCATAGAAGAGGAGCAAGAGACCTCGAATTAGATGATGAAGGAGCCAAAGACAACAAATAAAATTGAAGATGGAGAGAAAGGGACCAAGCTACGGTAAGAAGAGACGATTGAAGATCTGAAGCTGAGAAAAAAAAGTGATAGAGAGGAGCTACGGATCCATTAGAAAACATAGAATCCTTGGGTATTAATCTACTGGAAATAGAGGATATGCGGAGAAACAGAGGATCTGCAGATCCACTGAAAAATAGAGGATCTTTGGGTGTTGATTCACTCGAGAACAGAGATCGATAGAGTGACAAAGGAGGTTTTCAAAGCATCTAGACATAGCAATGACAGCCACAACAAAGGCAGAAAAGATGCTGATGGCAGATTAGATGATCAGTGACTCTGATACCATGTTAAAATATTTGCAGAAGAAGAGAAAAATGGAAAAAAAAAAGAAGTGAAAAATAATTTTATTTCTTTGTTTTATCATATTCGGTACAAACTCCATACAAGGAAAATAATATATAATCACACAAACAATGAAAAATATTTTTTGATTTATCATATTCGGTACATCTCTATAGCAGCTGCCTGCTATGAGTCCTCATCCCAGAGCAGTAGATTATTAAGTTCTCTAGCATCATCGCATCTTTCATACGGTGCCTAAGACAGGCCAAATGGAAACCCATAGGCAAATACATTGCTGATAATATAAAATTGTATAACAAAAATTATATCAGAAGAACCCCACTGCCGTGAAGAATTATGCTTGAGAGCGAAACTAGCCAGGGAGAGAATCATTAAGTTATGCTGCCTATTAACATGAGATATGTGAAGATGGGTGAAGCAGCATTTCCAGTTCAAACAATTATTTAAAAATATTCAAGTATTCAATGAAACCAATAATAAAGAAAATAAGGGTGACCTCAGATCCACTCAGGAGGCCAGTTAAGCTGCCAGTGAAGTCTCTAGCCCTCTACCAGGATATCTAAGGAATATATCATCATGCTAACAAAGAAAAATATCAAAAACCTGTGAAAGATTATTTTCTGAAAATTTCATGGAATCATGTGGACTTAAAAATCATCGAGCATGACTTCTGTAGAAGTAGTTGTTGTGCTATCTTTTTTGACAGATATCTCTTCCCTTTGTATCATTTCTCCATCGCAATATGCAAGTATCGCACGCATTTATTTTATAGAATTGGGCAAATCATTGTTTGCACCAGTAGGTAATTTGATCGAACATGTAAATAAAGTGGGAAGAGGAAAAATATCGACATTTATGATTAGATATAGAAAAAGGCCAGTAAAATGTAAAGAATTGTTATTCAGTTAAACAAAGATATGAAGTTTAGATGCAACATCTTCATCATCTAACATATAAGTTAGGTGGCCTTCATCATTCGAACAAATTCCTCGTAGTTCACTTGTCCATCACCATCCACGTCTGCCTCCCTAATCATTTGATCAACCTCTTCATCGGTCAATTTCTCGCCGAGATTAATCATCACATTCTTTAGCTACAAGCACAAAAAAAAATTCAAATAAATAAATAAATAAATAAGAGTTTTAGAACCAAATACTACAAATAAAAGCATTAAATGAACATAACAATTGACTTATTCAGATATAATGCGCATGGTGAAATGCACTTTCAAGTTCTTAGCTGTGTACCAGATCTTGTTAAAACTGATGCAAGTGAATATTGTTGCTAATTTTCACACAAGCACATGGAACTGTGGTTTATCTCAGCTTAAAATTACAAAAGGCATGCAAAGAAAAGATAGATGGAACATTGTAACTATTTTAAATTTACCTCACTGGCTGAGATATATCCATTTTGATCCTTGTCAAAGACCTTGAAAGCTTCTTTGAGTTCCTCCTCTGCATCAGTCTCCTGCAAGGAGGGTAATACTAAGTGTCAAGTCTTTGATTACCCAAAAAAATGTCAAGCTCTTCATGAGGGTAACGACAAGCAGGAGACAGAGATCATGTGATCTCTAATATGGCCAATCAGAGCAGACATTAGTATAGTACATATTGGATGTGTAATGGTTTAATTATATTATTTTACCTTCATTTTTCTTGCCATTAGACTCAAAAATTCTCCAAATTCTATGGTTCCATTGCCATCTGCATCGATTTCTGTAATCATTTCATGCAACTCATCTTCAGTAGGGTTCTGGCCCAATGATTTGATGACGGTGGCGAGTTCTTCCAGTGTGATGCACCCTGCGGTTTAAGCAAGAAGCAGAAGAAGCCATTAATAATCATAATCCTCCTAAAAAGAGCATTGACTGCCTAATGAGTTATTAGCATGGTGTATACATATGAAAGTTTTATCTTATGAAGATCATAATGGTCATCTCCTTTTCTCAATCATTCTCCTGATGAAAAGACAAATTCACCCACAGTCATTTACCTCATGCTTTGTTCTTCTTGTCAATGGAACCAACATCTCAAAAACTCTGGTAGAAGGATTATTAGGCTTCCATCCTAACTAAAGATTGTCTAGAAGATTGATAATATAACAATTTGCTAGGTCTAATTAGGATTGTTCAAAGCTTCCGGCTTAGCCGATTGATAAAGTCTCTCGGTGGTCGCAGCATGGAGTTACATTCCTCGAAGAAAAAAAAAAATGTAAGATGGACTTTTATCCAATATCCAGCTCCATCAAGGTGGGGAGGACAAAGAATAATATTATTAATTTTATTATTTAGGATAAAACCTTGCTTGTAGGTTAAAAAAAATCAACAATATGGTTAACAAATTAAGCACATCATTTGTGTTTTGTGGAAATTTCTGTAGCATACTTTTTTGTGCTTCAAATCTACTGCTCGACCGTGGTCCATCGACAACATCTTAGTTGGGTGGCCAATAAAATTTTTAACCATCGAAGATCCATCATGCGACTTAATGATTTGGCTTCTAGCTTCCCAAATCTAACTCGGCATGATGGCTTAAAAAACCAACCATCTGGGCCACTTAACAATCTCTATTGTGGTGGAATTTTTTTAATTTGACCAATTCATGGCCTCTAGCCAGGTCTAAACCATCCAAGAGACTAACAACTTCTAATAGACTCACTCCAGCTCTCCCCTTACACTTTTTCTTTCTCTCTGAAAGAGAAGTGGCGTACAAGGACTTCACACAAGTCCACCATAGACTAGAGACAAGACAAAAGCAATGGAGATCCATGCTTTAGCATCATATACAAAACAAAAAAAATACTAACAAACACAGGCACATATCAGAAGAACGAAACATTTTATCAGGAAAACTAACAAACTGATCATATCTCAAGAAAAAAAAAAAATCCATTGTAGTTAATCCCCATTTTCTCAACTAAAGAAGACACCAGGCTCTATTATCAACCCCACATTTACATATCAGACAAAATTAACCACAAACGACCGAAGTTAACAACTGGAGGGCAAGATAAGAGTCTAAAAACAAGAACAAAATATTCATTGAAACTAAACCAAATCAATCAACCAAGAGAGAAGCCAACAAGAATTCCCTCTCAAAAAAAAAAAAAAAAACAGAGAGAGAGAGAGAGAGGAACTAACCATCTCCATCCTTGTCAAAGAGGCTAAAGGCTTCCCGGAACTCAGAGATCTGCCCCTTTGTCGGGCGATCCATAGCAATATAATCTATAGCCAAAAGAGAGCTAACGAAGAATACCTTGTAGGGGGGAAGGCGATGCAAGAAAACCGAAGCCAGCGCTGGGCTTTTGTAGGCACGAGGGAGGAGTTAGAAGTATTCTGGACGGCTGACTTTTTTTTCAAATTACTCCTGGTCGAAAGTCCTTTTCAAAGAATCCGAAAGGAAATTACAAAGAATATAAATATTAGATTTTCTTATCCAATAATTTATCTATGTTTTATTTCGATCCTTTGTCCGCTGCTTTCCATCCTAAAGGGCGAATTTGTTGGTCCAAACGGGTGCATTTGTTTCCAGCCCCCGCAACCCGGTCGGCCTGAGCGTGAGTCCGTGACCTGATGTCCCTTTTCTTATTTTATTTTTTTATTTCCTTTTTGTTTTCTTCTAGGCTTTAATTTATTTTCTCAGTGATTGCTCTGTGATTTTCCAGCTGTGGACAGCTGGTGTTGGATTTTGGGAGGACAGGGGAAAAGGCAAATTGGTTCTCGAGTCAAAAACAAAGCCCTAAATATTTCTTTTACCATGGAAACAACAATTTAATTACAAAAAGTTTAGTTTGTTTGAACTGGTATAATAGTCATTAGTCCCTTGAACTCTTATAGATTGGTGCCTTAATTATCGTAGCTTATCGCCAAATTATCGCCAGTGTGAATAATCTTTATCGTGTTTATTGGGCTATGCATGAGACTTGTCGGACCACAAGGTGGTATGAATAGAGAATTTGTTTTCTGAAAATTTGTTTGAGTGGCCTTTGCCGAGCGAAGACTCGAAAACTCCATCTTTGGAATTGTATGGTTTCGTTGTATCTAATAATCACCATCATGCCAACCATAGCCATGAATGAAGAACTGATCCTTTCATGCAAGTCCAAGATCCATATTCCAACAAAATATGCATCCTATTGAATTCATACCTAAATCCGAAAGGATTGATTGGTTCTTTAATCATAGCTATTCTGTGATTGATACAATGACCGTGATTAATATTAAGTTGATGTGAACTAAAGAAGATTTTTTATCGGGTTTGGATGCTTCTAGTTTGTACCTGGATTCGCCAGGGCCAGTTCTTTCATCACAATCGTCTGCATCCTCTCGAATTCAGGTACAAATTGAAAAGGATTCAAACTCCTAACTTAGTAATATTTTTTCCCTTAACCTTGTTATTGGTATGAAATTGATAAAAAATGCATGAGATCATCTATCTTATAACAATACAATTTACCGGTTGGTTGGTAATTGGTTTTGTGGCATCCAAGCCTCGACTAAGACTACCTACCCCATGTATGCACACTAAAATTGAACGGTTAATAGACAGGTGATTGGTAGTAATATTGAATTGACAATTGTTCTCCTATCTTTTGCCAACGCCCTCCTCCAAAAGCAAAACTAAATCAAATAAATTTACTTGGAAGAAAAAAATCTTTTAACCATGATCAGCATTGCTGAATGGCAAACCACCTGCGACTCTAGAAAGATCTCCATTACGACAACCTGAGGACCATAGCGAGAGAAAAGTGCATTAGGAGAGTAAATTGGGAATTAGCCATATATGCACTCCAATGACTTTGAAAATTCATTTCCTTCCATTCAACGAATGGGACTAAGATGATATATAGTTCTCAAAACTGCTAAAAGAGTCATTCTTCCAATTGCCGCTTAGATCATTAATCCCATGTACTAGTATTTGATTACTATCATATAACATACCTATGCACTGTGGTCCCATAAAGCACATCTATCCTTGATTGCTACATTCGATCGACGACGATCTAAGCAGCGAGCGAAGGGACGACCTACTCCAATTCTTATCAGGACTCCAAAATCTTGACCATTTGAATTATTCAAACATGATGAACGAGTTTGATACACGGGATCAAAAAGTGCTCCCCTAGGTGCTTCTCGAAATCCTTGTTTTATTCTTCCACTGACCTGCTTTATTGCAGTGCTAATCTAAATTTAGCATTAGCATGCTCTCTTGGTCCGATTTTAGTCCATTTCATCGACTCAAAGATCAGACGGTCATGCAGGACAACAATCAATGAGATCCATGGGAGACCCGTTCCTTGGATGGTGGACCCAACGCGGCATGGTGGTGTACTAAATCGATCACGGGTCCACGTGTCTGACCAATTCGGGAAGTTTGATCCGGTCGTCCACGGTCTCTGATGAGGCCCGTGGCGTGAGGGTGGATGCGAGACACGGTGGTCCCATCCATCATCATCATGATGGGATCGGTATGGGGCCCTGGGATAGCCGGACGTAAGGGCTACTACCGTACTATCTCGAGCGAGAAAATGAGACGGGAAAATAACTCGGTATATCGCACGGATCTAAAAGGTCGAAGGGTGAGAGGCACGTGCGAGAGGCCAGCTGGCATGCGCTGGGCGGGCTGACTCGCGCGGGCTCTCCGCAGACACGGACAGCCGGCTCTCACGTGATGCGGCACGCGGTTTCTCTCGCGTCAGTGGTTGACTTTTCGGCCACGTGCGCTTGCACGCGTTAAACCATGGGTGCAACTCGGGCTTGTGAAGGACAATAGCTTGCTTTGACGTTTAGGCTGAATGCTTGGACCAACACCCCTCACCCCTCCAAAAAAATATAAAAAAAACCGTCACCACTATTTATTTTTCTTTCAATTTTATTAAACTGCTACATGTCTAACCTCATATATATTTACAAAATATTCCTGAATATATATTGATTTGTGTTGTACCTGCAGCATAGACAGTTAGAAAATAATAATTATTTAGTTGATGGATCGGAGAAAAAGTACTTCAAAATTATTTAGTTTTGAAATATTTGTAGAGGATTGGTTTGATTTGAGAGACAATAATTCATATGGCTGACTAGAAAGATGGTTAAGAAAATACGTTATCTTAAAAATTATTGAAACTGTCATTGATCATGTAATTTTCAAATAGTGTTTCCCTAAAGAATTAAGGGCATGTTGTCTTAAACCCTAGCCTATCCTAACCCAATCCCAACCAAGCCAACCCTATCTTATTTAAATCCAACCATTTTATCCATCCCCATTCTTGAGTACACTCAATTCTGATCATCAAGTCCGAGTGAATCCAATCATGACCAATTATGCCTCAACATATTCATTGTACTCCATCAAATCTATCCCAACCGCTCAAATTATTCTTTACACCCCCCCCCCCCAAAAAAAAAGAGCCTCATTGGTCCTTAATTATATTCTTACATTCCAAATCGAGTTAGACATGAATCTCATGTACGATTGGGCTAAGCCTAAATGTTATTGAATCCTTCAATATCATCATTTTATCTATATGTGAAAATAATGAGCTAAAACTGGCATCCTTAGCCGACTTCAACCAAAGGCTCCTTTTGAAGAAACTAGAACAAAGGATCACGATCGCAATCCTCTCTGGCTTGTTCAGGCCCGACGGGAGAGGAGGCGTTCTGCGGTAACCCCGCAGCCGCTGATCATGCTCAACCGCCGCGGAAATCACAACAGTGAGCTGTTTGAAAGTTTTTTATAAAGCCCCTCTTTCCCTACATTGGACCACCACCGAGCCTCTCCTCCCTCCTTCTTGTTCTTCTCTAGTGGCCAGCATGCCGCCCCGGCAGAGCGACTCCCCAAAGCTCCATTTTCTCTTTCTTTTCTATCCAAGTGCCCTACTTTCTTTGAGCCCTCCTAGTTTCGAGCGCCGCCGCAACCAGCCCGCCAGCTGAGTTATCCTTGGCCGAGATTCTTCTTCTTCTCCGGTGGCTGGCCTGCCACCCGGTTGAACACCACCGCCCGAAGCCTCCTCCTCTCTCTAATCTTCTACTTGCTCTGTTTCGCGATTCCTTTCTTCATCAGAAGCCGTCGCCATCATCACCGCAAGATCCACCGCTTTGGGCATGTTCATCCGTTTGGGCATGTTCATCCATTTTAGGCTAAGAGAGAAAAAATAGTCTCTAACCCTCTTCAATTGGGCAAGCCTAGATTTCCCCTAATGGTTGACCCGAACCACTCAGGTTGGGCCCATGATCAAGATTAGACCAAATCTAGACTCGAGCTAAGATTCTCTCTCCTCTCCTTTTTTCTCTCTCTAGACATGCTTGGGGATTCTAGTGTAAGCCCTGTTCTTCTTGTTGCTTGGATCTAAGTTGATCCAGTTTAAAGACCCTGAACCTCTCCAGTATCCCGACAGTTGACCGGTCCTTACTTCAGCTCCAACTAGATTTGACCACTTTTGATCTTTATCTGACCCATTGAATCCTCCTGGCTCGGACTGACCTGAATAGTCAGGCACTATCACCCGACTAACCACCCGACTAACTTGACCTGGGGGCATGAGACAGTAGTATTTAATTTTGACTTCTGGAATGGTATTAAAATTAATAATATTTTAAAGCGAAAAGAAGTAACCTAATACTTCAAAGTATGTTTTTCAAGTTATTTGGTAAAATAATTATCAGTTGATTAAATTTTAATATTTATTTTGTACTTAGTTAAACGGGTTAGATATGTTAATAATTATTTTGAAAATTATGTTATATGCTATGAAATATGTAAAATGTGACTGGGCAAATTATAAAAAATCTATTTTGTATGTACGTATTCTCAGCATGGCTATAATCTGGCCCTGCCAATAGAGATTATTCGTTGGCCTTGTCGACTTATAATCTGTAAGAAACTAGTTTCAATACCGCACCACCGGTGATTAGAATAGTGATATTTGGATACCGTACCATCAGTAGTTAATAATAATGGTGTTTAGCACTTTGTGCGACCCATGCCACTAGGTTACGTGGCCATGGTCTATTGATATTGGAATTCTGATATCAGAGTTTTTATGAAAATGATAATAAATTTCAAAAAAATATATTTATTTGTGATTTATTTCTAGTCATTATTTTGTGTTATAATTAAATATTTGGCATGTTTTGATCCTACTCTAGGTTATTATGTTGTTTACTGGGCTAGTGTAGCTTATTATCATATTTTCTCCGTTTTTTAGATCCAAGGGCATGATCACACAGGACTGGGAAGTGCGCTAGATTCCGAAGATTTTTTTTTTCAGTTATTGACATTTTAGTTAGAGTAAGATTATTTGATTTATATTAGGACATGTTACTTTGAAACTTTTATAAGAACCATTCAAATAAATTATGATTAAATAATTTTTTAGGATTTATTTTGATATGATCTATAGCCTTGTATGCATGTATGTTCCGTCGTACAGATATGTGGCATCTGTCACGCTCCGAGCTCGAGGCGTGACACTATACCTACTTATCACATGTGTATCTCAAGAAGAGCTTTGCTTAATTACAAGGGTACGCTTTAATAAAATCATGTCTATCTTAACCAACCATCCCTCTTTGCCCTCAGGACTACTTACCAAGTGGCCTTCCAAGGGGCCCTATCTTAACATCATCCCTGACTGATGTATCCACCTTCATAAATTTCTTCTTCTTTTTTTTCCAACTCATGGTTTTGAGTACAATTTCTTTGTTATCCATCTGGCATCTATTGAATCTTTTAATTTTTTTATATAAAAGAGGAAGCTATATTACTTTATAATAAAAAGTACAATCAAATTATTAGAAATGATAAGAGGCATTCAATCCAAAGGGCCATCCCTGCTAAATACATTTCCACTAGTGCCCCTTCTGGCCAACTACTCTGAGATATATGCACTAAATAAATGCATATTTTCATCCAAGGGCAAGAGCATAATAGTTCAAATACCATTGCCTTGTTTACTATGAGATCAAAGTGCTCCTTTTCTTTCCAGTGAACAATAAGATAAAAGAAATATTTATTCACGTAAGTTAAGAGCTTGAATGTACTTTTTCTCTTCATTCTAGTACTTTCTACTAAAGGTTAATTCATCAGTTCATTTGACTGAGGCATTTAGAATTATTTAAAATTCAATGACTAAACATACACTAGAGCTCAAGTTGCATGCAGTTGGATTGTAAGTAAATTAAATTACATCGGGGCTGTATCTACTTCTGTACCTTTTAGGTCTTTGTATTTGAAACAACAAATGTACCATGGTGGTCCACTCGTTCACCGTTTCATCTTAATGGGCATTTATTTGAGATTCTCATGATAAAGAAAGAAACCATGGCATGCTGGTAGTGGCGGGGTCAGAGCATTTCGGGCCTAACTGTCATTGAGATGGAGCTTCGAACAGCCTGTGAGGGTATCTCCTACGCGATGAGAGTCCTCGGAGCAGAGCAAGTACACCTTGAGGAGAATCCCTCTACGGTCATAGATTGGATACAGGGAGTGGATCATTACGGGGATGCCCACCCATTGAATGGTGAGACTCGCAGATTGGCTAGGAATTATAGAGTCCTTCCCTGCAGCATGCGTATTTCGGAAGGCAAACAGAGCTGCAGATTGGGTTGCTTTCTTCGTGGCTCGACACTTCGGAGAGCTGATTTGGATGAGGGCCGCTGATGTCCCTCCTCCCTTGTATCATCTTCTTATTTTCGATTTGTTTAACTGTACTTATATGAGAACTATATGAAAAAAATTGCCAGAGCCTGCCCTTCTATCGCTGAGTTTGGTTGTCAACTGCCATCCCGCTCCCTTTCCACCATTCCGACCTCACTTCTCTACCCTCTTTGTCATTTCCCTCGTGTTTCGATGCGATGGTGAGCAATATTATTGGCTTGGTAGAGATCCTTCTTATCTTCAACAACCCCACCCTCGTCTACCTTCTCTCATGTCGGCATGGTTTTCACTGGGTCCATCTCCTCGTATGGCAACAAGGATAACTTAGTTGTCTACCCATTCCTTGCCTCAACTATCACCATTTCAGCCACCTCCCCCACCTTCGCACCCTTACCCTTCCCCTAATAAACCACCCATACCCCTAGGAAAATGCTGGTAATTGTCCCCAAGGAGGGCAAGGGTATTGTTGCTGGAAACTGGACCTGAGGGCGACCGGTCAGCCGAGAAGGAGGAGCTCCGGCGAACACTAGCAGGCGGTGGTCCTCAGCGGGCGGCGTCCTCCGATGAACATGCAAAAAGTCGGTGGCCGGGTTTTCCGGCGCCGACCCTCCGATGCCTAAGTCAGAAGGAGGACAAGTGTATATGAAGAGAGACAATGTGTATATAGAGTTTTCTGTCTTCCAGCCCCCACTAAAATAGAGGAGTTCTCCTTTTATAGAGAGGTGCTGGATTACCTGTGATGTGATGAAACGAGGTCACCGTACAACTGAGCATGTCACATGAATTGGTGCATGATCAGGTGAATTAATGCTTTGCCGTAGGAGACGAGATCGGAATCAAAGAATTGTCACAGCCGACTGGATGCAGCCGAGCTGACTTGCCGTGGAGGACTGGAGATCCGTAGACACGCGCATTAATTGTTGAGTAAGTCGGAGGTCCGCAAGAGCCATGCGTGATGATGGTTGAGTAAGCCGGAGACATGCATTAATTGTAGAGTAAGCCAGAGATTTGCAGAGGCCACACGCATTAAATGCTGGGGGTTGTGGCAGGGTATGGTCTCCGATTGGGCTACGGAAGGATGTGATCGTGGTAGGTGAACGGTGAGGTCGGACTTTCGAAGTGGCGAGCTCCGAAGTCAAGAGGTCCGAGGTCGAGCACCTGGTCGGGTGCCGGGTCAGGATCTCGGAGGTCGAGCGTATTCGAAGTTGGGCGTATCCGAGGTCGAACGTTCGGGTGCCCCTGATCACATGTTCCGCGATATGCTCACGTGCTTTGGGGCGATCCATATTACCCCAACACTACCCTCCGACTTTCGAGTTCGAGCCGCTTGCGAGCTCGGACGTGGGAAGTAGTTGTCTTTATTGCTGTGGTGGGGGCCAAGGGGACTTTAAGTTGTTCTGGCGCTCCGCGCGTTTCGGGGTGCTTTCAATGAGAGGAGATGGGGCGACGCCTTTTCGTTCTCTGAGACCGCTTCGTGAGACGGGCTCATGTTGAGGTCCCAAGATCCGATGGGACACTACCTCGATTGTATGTTCGAGGCGCCAGCCTAAAATAAATATGCCGCTTTGATTTTTGGGGCTAACACATGGCGCAATCCGAACGAGAGGCGGGATCCAGCCCTGCCAATCTGGGCCGTCGGAAAGGTCTATATAAATCCCTCGACCTGGCCCTAAAAAAGGTCTCACTTGGCTACTTTCCCTTCTTCACTTTTTAACATTCCGTTCATCTTTCTCAGTCGTAACCGAACCTTCCGGCGGTGCATCAAGGCGATTTCCGGCGATCCCCCACCGTAGGTCATCTCCCTTCCTTAGTTAGGGGTGTCCTCCTTCCTTTTTCTTAGTTTTTCTTTGTTCTCCACTTTCCCTTCTCTTTTTCTGAAAAATGGGTTCTGGTCCGAATGAGGTTGGATCTAGCCTGTCGGAGGAGGAACTGGAGCTGGTTCACTCCCGGTTCTTTTTTCGGCCCAGGTTTTATCTTGAACCCGCGAGGCCGGAGGATCGGATAACGCAACCGCCTCCAGGTCGGATCGGAGTGTACGTTGAGACGCTCTGGGCCGGCTTGCGGTTTTCCCTCCACGAGTTCGTGAACAACCTGCTGGTGGAGTACCAACTCGTCCCAGCATAGCTCGCTCCGAACTCGTGGAGGACCATAGTCGCGTTCTTGTCCCTTTGCCTAGCGCATGGGATCCCGACACTGGTAAGCGTTTTCCGCCGGTGTTTTTTATTAAAAACGAACCCGACGGACGGAGAGTGGTTGTACTTCGCCTTTCGAGGCGGTATGTCCCTCTTCCGAGGTGCTCCTTCCTCTATCCATGAGTGGAAGGGGCATTTTTTCTTTTTAGCGTCCGAGATATCATGGGGCTTTGACCCGAGGTGGGGGCATCCCCGGCTGAAGGCTCTCAACAGGCTCTCCGAGCTCACGGCGGATGAGCAGAGGGTTCTCGACTCCCTGCGGGATCTCGGAAGGGATATCAACTTGGCCGACCTCCTAAGCGAGGAGGCCTTGGTGAACGTCGGCCTGAGCTCGGCGCGCCCCGAGGGTAAGAGTGGTCACATTATTTTGTTTCCTGTTTTACTTGTTTCTTTCTCCTCTTACTTAAGAGTTTTTTCTTCTCTCTTTGTTTTAGACATTCCGAACATGTTGACCAGCAATGCATCTCTGTTCTTCCGGCTGAAGAGGAGATCAGCCGAGGTCGGCGGAGCTCTTCCCGAGCCCCGGAAGAAGGCGAGATCGACTTCTATTTTCGTTCCTGCCGGGGCGGGAAGATCTGGTGCCGGAACATCGTCGGCGGCCTGAGAGAAGGCCCCATCGGCCGATCACGGGAGCTCGACTTCCGGAGGGGCGTCAGAGTCGGTGCCTTCGGCTTGCCCCGCTCCCATCGCTCAACGGGCAAGCCGGACTGTCGTCCGTCTGCGGCGATCGGGACCCAAGCCGAGTAGGGGTCCCGAGGTTCTTGGTGCATCTCGGGCTCCCGCCTCGAGCTCTGCTGGTCCCAGCTCGTCCGGGGCTGGAGGACGTCCCGGGAAGGGACCTGCAGAGTCGGAATCCCCAGCTCCCGAGGGCAGCTCGGCCCTCGAAGATGCTGACGTCGCGCGCGCTATCTTCCGCTGCGTGATGCTCCCGGCCGACCGGACTAAGTTCGAGGCCCCCAGCCTCGAGGAAATCGTCGACCAGATATACCGTAATGCCGTTCGGGTAAGTTATTTTCTCATTTTGCTTTCAGCTATCAGTATTTCCTTTGCCTTTGCTTATCGTCGATTTCCTTGCAACATTTTCATGAGATCGACAATCTGGTGTTCATCACCTCGGGATGCCAGAACGAATCTCGGCGATTCCAGAAACAAAGGGAGTTGGCCGAGAAGAGGCTCGTAGAATCCGAGGCCGAACTGGCCGAGGCCCTCGCGCGGAGGGAGGCCACCGAGGCCGGGCGACTCGCGATCGTCGGCAAGCTCGAGGAGGAGAGAACCGTCCACTCCTTGACGAGATCCAAGTTGCGCGCTGCCAAAGCGCGACTCACGGAAGCCCGCTTCGAAGCCGCGGAGCACAAATATGAAGGCGAAGTCCTCCGCCTAAAGGTCGAGCAACTCGAGGCCCGAGAAAAGAAGGCGCTCGAGCAAGCCCAGAATAACGTGGAGCTCTTCAAGGAGTCGGAAGAGTTTCGCGACATGCTCGAGGAGGAGACTGTCAACGGGTTCCTCCGGGGCTTCAAGAATTTCAGGTGGCAGATGGCGCAGTTCTGCCCCCAGCTCGATCTTTCGGAGATCCGGCCGAGATCGAAGCTTGGCGATGATGGCGAGTCCGACGTGCCCTCGCCACTTGAGGAGGGGGAGGAGGAGGCCGAAGCCGAGGCCGCCGAGGCGAAGGTCGGGGCCGCCGAGGCGGAGGCTGAGGGAGAAGCCACCGAGGCCGATCAAATCGTCCGGGCGACCCCTACTGAGGGGACCTCTGAAGTCGCTGATGGAGTCGTACCCGCTTCTGCCGAGGAAGGTCCCGAACCCATCCCTGTCGAGGTCCTCCAGGTGATTATCGTGGATGATCCTGGCGTTGACGAGGCCGGAGCCCCCTAAGAGTTGTTTCTCTTTTTTATCTTTTTTGTTGTAAGCAGGGTCGGATCTTAAACTTGTTGTATGGCCGATCTCAATTTTGTATTTTGGCCTTCAGGCTTTCATTAATAAAATAGTTCCTTTGCAAATTTGTACTTGCCTTTGTTTCCATCTTTTGCGCAATAAATAAACCTTCACTTTGATCTTTCAAGTCGAACTCTTCTTGGTGAATCTTTCTAAGTGCTCGAGCTCGGCTAAGTTCTCAGACTTAGGCTTAGCTGCAGAGCACATTCGCTATGGTGTCAAGCTTAGCTCTGATTAGGACAACGTTTTAGGCGCCGGGCTCAAACTGTAGGAAAATTTGCTAAGTCTTTGAGCTCGGCTGAATTCGAAGACTTAAGTTTGTAGACTTAAGTTCCGCGAACTTAAGTTCTGTGGACTTAAGTTTCGTCCACGCTTGCCCGGCTAAATTCTCGTTGGTGAATTTCTCTAAGTCTTCGAACTCGGTCAAGTGTGTAGACTTTAGTTCCATAGGCCTAGGCTTAAATTGCATTCGCTAAACGAATCTCCAAGCTCTAACTTTAGAGAAGTCCTCTGAGTTTTCGAGCTTGAATCTGAATCTTGCCAAGTCTTTGGGCTCGGCTTGTGCATTGAGCCCGGACCTTGAATCCTGAAGAGGTTTCATTGGGCCTTTAAATTTGTCTTCTGGACAATTTTAGCCAAGTTTTCAAGTTGAGCTTTCCAGACGTTAGCTTACGAAAGGTCTCGGAGTCGGTCTCCGGGGAGACCATGGACCGAAGTCGCGTTGCCGCCGAGACCTTTACGGTAATTGGTCTCAAGCTTGGTCGAGGTGCCAACAAGTAGAGTCGGAGTCTTATGGTAAGTGCCTCGGCACTTCCGAGCTCGACCAAGATATCGAGGGTCGAGGTAGTTGTTGTCGACTAGCACTGGGAAGGGCGCGCCTAGGGTAGAGGAGACCCTGGCTCGTAGTAGATTCGAAGAAACATCCCGACCTTGGTCGGAAAAAATCCCGAGTTCAATCAGAGAATTGCTGGCGATATGAGTAAATAAATGTAATGGAGCAAGTGTCGGGTAAAATATATCTTCTGCATTGTCGGAGTCAGGCACCCATGCCAAGGTAGGCAGCTTCGCTCTTTGGCTAGCTTTTGAGGGCGCTCTTTTGCCTGGGATCCGCTTTAGGGATGCCGGCATATTGGGAGACGTAGCTGTCGTTGGAGATCTATGTAGACGTTGCTCTGTTATCGTTCTCGAACGTTTCGGATGGCCGCGAAGGTACTATCCTGTCTTTCCGAGGTCGAGGGAGCTTGGGCTCACTGTCGACTTATCGGGGCATCTCGACCTTAGTCGAGGAGGCGCTAC
>JAOXJJ010000359.1:3236636-3252320 GCA_025769935.1 Phoenix roebelenii | reverse complement strand
CTTCTCCCTCCCGTTAGAACATAAAATATTTTTTTTATTCTTTTCTTCCCCAAAAACAGAGCTTCCTCTGTTTTTTTCTTTCTCTTTTCTCTCCCAAACCTGAGCTCTTCTTCCTCCTTGGACCAACCGGCCACCACCACTGCCCAGCTCCCCTCCTCTCCTTCTTATAGATCGCCACAGCAAGGAATAGAGGAGAAACGGCCGCGGGATCTCGGGAGGTGGATGCGTGGATGATGATTCGGAAAGGAAGATGGCTGCTGTGAACCATTGGGAGGAGCGGAAGAAGCCGGAATGGTTGATCTGGATGCGCTGGAGATTGTGATCAACGGGCAGAAGAAGATGCGGAGGTGGGGGTCTCGAATCCGGAACGGTTGCTTGGCTGGATGCGGTGTGGAAGGAAGGAGGCGAGGGTTGCGGTGGAGGAGGAGCGATCTTGGCGTGATCCGTGGACGGCGCGGATGCTGGGGTCAGCCGTGACCAATGGAGTGGGCGTGGGACGCTGGGAGCTGACTCGAGATTCCTTCTTTGGACCACGGTTGAGAGGCGGACTGGTGGGAGGAGCCGATCACGGCAATCGGTGGAAGCTTGGATCATGGCTTAAAATCGGAAGGGAGCTTGATTCGTGGATGTTCACCGCTTGAAGAATGGGATTACAGGAAGGAAGGAGACGCGCGGGATGATTGGGATGAGCCGAAATGGAAGATGCCTTGGATCCGGGAAGAGGGTGGAGCCGGACGCGATCACTGGGAGGATGAATGCCGACAGACTCTTGGGCTGCTGAGAGGAGCTGATCTGCCGTGATCAATGGGAGGCAGTGCACGGAAGAGACGGAAGGGAGGAGACGCGGACGGCTGGGAGGCCCTGCGGAAGGCTGGGAGGAATGGATTTATTTGGGATGTTGATGATTGATTGGATGACTGAGAAGGAAATGATCGCGGGGCCTTGATGCAGGATTGATTTGGAAGGTGATCTGATGGACGGCGCGGGATTTCATGCTTGCATGGCAGCTGGGGAATTTTGTTAAGCTCGGGCTGCTGGGCATTGGGCTCAAACCCAATGTTATTGGGTCTCTTGGATTTCTTGCACTCAAACACAAATACAACGTTAATTAATTAATTTTATCATTAAATATTAACTATAATACTAATTAAGATGGTACGACGATTGCACTTTTGTGCTCTCATCAATCAACATATATTATTTTTTTATATAGAGTCTATACACGAATATATATAACCCTGGAGGTATATCGAATATGATGGAACATAGATATAAAGTCTTTTTTTTTTGTTTTTTTCTTCTGTAGAGAATATCATTGAAGCCTTTCAAATGGTTGGAAAGTACTCTGGTCTTTTGGCTCCCTAAGGATGAGAAGGGGGCGCGGCGCGTCCGCCCTACAACTCAACCTTTCTCGGCCTGCAAGTGGGTTGAGCTATTAGGTTGAGTTGTACAGATCCAAGCTAACTCTCAAGTGCATAAATGTAAAAGCCTTCATCTATCGCTATCCTTGCTAGATATGGCTATGATGGACTAGTAATTTGGGACGCGATGCTTAACAATTTAACTCATTTAACTTGATTTAATATGTTGCAGATCAAATTAGGTTATTAGTCTAAATTAGATATGGTCTAATAAAATTGGTGAGATTTGAGTCTAAATTTTTGACCTGTTTAATATACACATTTATATACAACTTGTGACACTGCCAAACCCATGCCTGGATCACCTTGCCGAGGCCGAGGCTCGGGCCTAGATGGGATGCAACCGGCCGGCTCAGACACCACCCTTGCCAAGAAAGAATGCCCGACAAAGAACCAACGCGAATCGGCGATCCCCCGGTTTAGGAAGTTCGGATTCGGATCCATCATGAATCCAACCCGTGATCAGTACCCGTTTTAGAGTCGCAAGGGGCTACATCAGCTCGCTGGCTCTCTCTCTCTCTTTCTCTCTGCCCAAAACCCTAGCACCCGAGTTGCAAGGGTGTCTTTCTTTCGTGGAATCCTGAAAACCCTAATTTCGCTGGTGAGTCTTTCTTTCGTGGAATCCTGAAAACCCTAATTTTGCTGGTGAGTCGTCTTCTCCTATTTCTTTTTTGATGCGGTTTTCCTAAAATTTTCGATGTTGTTGCAAAATGTACTTTTTGATTCACAAACCTGTCTATTGATGCGATTTTACTAGTATATTTTAACGCATTCTTGATTAAAGATGGAACCATTTTAGCCTGTCCGGTCTCAAACCCTTAATTTATCGATTCACGGATCTAAATATTTTGGGGAACGACTAAAGATCCCCCCTTAAGCATGAGTCCATCTTCTGTGAGGCATCATGAAGCTCAAGAAACCGGAATTGTTTAATTTGGCGAGAAAACACGGCTCTACAGATCATGCAGTGTCTATCTTGGACTGTTAATTTCTAATGAAAAGGTAGTTGTTGATTCATTGTCTAACTGGGTTGTGATCTTCTCACCATTGTTCCGCTATCTGATCAGCTTATCTATCTCTATGTTGGAATACGATCATATTCTTGATAGCTTCTGATGTGTTAGGCTTAATTTGATCTCGTTTCAATCCGGGGAGTGCTTACCCATTATTATTTCTTTCTTGATTTTAGAATCTTTCCCACTTCAACTACATTAATCTTCAGTCTTTTTCTCTTTTTTTTCTGATTTTTTTTCTCTCTTTAGGAGTTTGATGCGACTTGTTAATCTTAAGTTGGGAATTGCACTTTAACCTTGTTGCAAAAGCACCACCCATTATCTCTGTTTTGTCATTCTCCTGTGCTGCTTCATTTTAGGCCTCTCTCTCTCTCTCTCTCTCTCTCTCTCTCTCTCTCTCTCTCTGTGCTGCTCCCGTTCAGGCCTCTCTCTCTCTCTCTCTCTCTCTTGTGTGTGTTTGTGCGTGTAGCATTGCCTTTAAGTCTATAATATTTTGGCAGCTTTTCAGATAACAGCTTCCATAGGGCATTAAGTGCTGAATTTAAAGGGGAATTTGGTTGTACCAGGAATGGATAATGAGGTTTTTGGGTATACTATAATTACTTACATTGATTTTGCACAAAGAAACAGTATATTGAGGACCGGAAGTTTGTAGAATAGAAGATGAGAAGAAATATTGGTAGGTTGATGTTCTGTGACAATCCAATATTTGGCGGGATTCACAATATTATGCTTATGCGGTAGACATGGAATAAAGCCTATAAAGGGGAGTTAACACTGAATTTGAGCTTGGCTTGGGTTTTTCCTTAAACTTCTTGAAAACGTCAAGTTTGAACCTGAATATCATCTGATCTTATTACTTTACTGGATCAAATTTTAATTGGGAATAGTCTAAAGTAGAAAATTTTAGTCGAGAAAGTGAGAAGATTTTAGTAAGATATCCTTTTTTTTCTTCCTTTCAGGGACAATTGGCTGATTGCTAGCTACAGAATACTGATTAAAAGTGAAAGTGAAAAGTCGAGGGTCACAAAGCAAGTTATACATCAGTATCTCAAGACATGTAAATTTAACAGATTTCATCACAAATCTACTTTAGAATCCCCCTTGATGATATCAAATGATGAATTATAGAACCTCAGCAGTATCACCAAGCCCGATGTATCTAAGAAAAACAAACCTATTCATGCAAAGCTATTGACCTAAGGACAAGAATGTAAGAATCCTAATATCAGTTCATGAACCCTTGCCTGGGCCTTTAAAATAAAAGGATGTGGGGGAGGAGAGGAGGAGGCAAGGAGATCTCTCACCTTCGATGCCACATTGATGGAGCCAAGCCTGTCCAATCAGATGGTTTGTGTGGTTTAAATTATCAAATCCACGTTAATGAAAATGTATGCAAAGCTAACATCTTCCAAAAGGATGTTTCGAGCTGATGGATGGTTGTTGGTTACAAGTACCAAACATGAGGATAAAAACACTACATAAACACTTAATTTGTGGTCTACTTTTGATCCTAGTTCCCCATTGGTTTCTGCTAAATCAAATTTCCCTTGACATATTGTGGTGTCATAAAACTATTTTTATGATTTTATCATGCCACCAGTGTTCTCCACTTTTCTTTGTTGATCTCATATCCTCTATCATAGTTATTGTTCCTTAAATTGTTTATGGTCTATGAAACACAAAGAATCACCATCTCAAATGCTTCTTCCTCACTCTATCTTCTATTTTTGCTACATATAGACTCCTTTGAGAATTTTTTGTACAAATGTATCATGCATACACGTTGTCATGTTTTTTCACCATCTTCACCATGACCTTGTGTGCTCTTAACTTTCAAACTTCCGTATTCATACTACTTAATTGCTCTAGGTGGGTGTCAAAGGATGGATGGTTAGTAAAGGAGGAAAATTATTGACAGAAAAAGCAATGACTATAATTTATTTCCTAACACTTATCTCAGCTTGCAATCATTTCGAAGATGCATGATTAGGTAAGTTCCCATATTTAAAAGTTTGCATCGGCAGCATAATTTGGGATTCCATAAGGACAACCTGTGGCTGGCACTAGCTAGTCCCATATTTGAAAAGATTTGTTTAAAAGATTCTGTCCAAAGGGTCCCATAAAAATGAATATCAGCAAATAATAATAGAAGGCAACAACTACTTTATTTAGTTATTTGGACACCAGTGCATTATTCATGTACTGTCTATGCTCTGTATGAACTTGTTTCTTTACCACAAAATAAACTACAAATAATTTCTCGTATTTTATTCATTTTGAGGACCTAGCTTGTCGAGATGATTGTTCCAGCAATAATCACTCATGTAAATAGCTTTTGTCGAGCGTGGCTTACCAACCGGATGACATAGATTAAGGAGTTCATTCAATTGTTTGAAGAATGAAGACATTCTGGATCTCCACTTTTTGATCTCTTTATTTTGTAAACTTTAGGTTGAGCTAACAAGGAAAAAAAGGAGAAGAAAGAAAGAAAGAAAAATTGTTAAATTTTGCTTGCCTGATTTCATTTTTGTGGCAGATATTTGGTATATTGGTATATGTTAAGTTGACTGCAGCATTCTTGTAGTCAGAAAAGATGGCCAAGAAGAAAAATCCCCACGTGTTTCTAGACATATCAGTTGATGGAGATCAAGCTGAAAGAATGGTAATCGAGGTATCACTGCAAATCATCTTATCATAGAACATATTTTCTATCTATAGATATGTCATTCTGTTCATTTATCTTGCCTTTGCTTCTATTTAGCTTTTATCTGTGCTAGGAAAACTGATCCATTCCATTGGTTGGTTGTCTATTGTCTGAGTATACAGCTCTTTTCAGATGTTGTTCCTAAGACTGCAGAGAATTTTCGAGCACTTTGTACTGGTAATATCCATATATCTTTTCAATTAACAATTTCTTAAGCCATAATCATACATATGCCTGTATATGCAACATGACTCACATGTAATGGACATGATAAATGTTATATATCTGCTTTTTTTTTTTGCAAGGACACAAGAATCAACTGTTAGGTCTTGTCATTGATATCCGATGGCAACAGTTGACAGTTGGACCAGTTGATGTGAATAAGTAACTTATGTTTTATACTGTAAATATTGCCAGATATTCACTTTGCTAGTGATGGCCTTGATTTACATTGTTGTGCCTTTATACTGGTCTTATTTTCCTTTAATATACTCTAGATGCTATCTTATTTGATGCAGTGCATTCTAAACTTTGTGTTACCATATAAAATGGAAGGCCTAACTTCTGGTACCCTCGTAGGAGAGAAAGGCATTGGAGCTTCTACTGGAAAATCATTACATTACAAGGGATCAATTTTTCATCGCATTGTCAAAAGATTTGGTGCTCAAGTATGTCATCCAGTTTTTAGATTGCAAACGTTTAATTAAATTATCTCCAGCAGGGTTATCCTGCTGAAGTCTTGTTTCTTGACCCCTTCGAATATGTATCATATAAGTTGTGTAGAGTTAAAAGAGTGGGATGCTTTTGCTGTTGTTGAGTCAATTTTTTAATGCTATTTTCTGTATTCTGATGTTCTAAAAGCCGGTCCTATCTAAATTTATGGTATGATCTCAATCACCTTTGATGAAAGCAAGGATCACTGATGAATGCTATTTTTTGCAGGGTGGCGATATTGCAAAACTAGATGGTATTGCTTTGTTATGTCCAGGCATCTTTCTATGTGACTTCTTGCTGTATATACTTTCAAAGCTCAACCTTATGTGCTATTTCCAGGCAGTGGTGGAGAAAGTGTTTATGGAGGAAAGTTTTCAGGTATGCTGTATTTATAAATAATAACGTACTTCTGGTAATTTCCTGATATCATTTTAAGCTACACAAGTCTTATATTATCGGATGTACACATATCTTTGTAGACGAGAATTTTAAGCTGAAGCATGATGGACCTGGTGTTTTGTCCATGGCAAGTCCTGCACCAGATTCAAATGGATCACAATTTTTCATTAGCTTCAGGGCTGCACCACGCCTTGACGGGTAGCACTTATTTTATTTCGGCTTTCACGTGTTTGTTTTTATTTTATGTTATGATTCTACTGAAACTTGGGGGAGTTCTTACACTAAGCGATAATCTGTAATAGTGTATTGTTTTTGACATATCTTTGTAGTTCCATCCTTCCTTGCTGTAAATTTTAAACAGATAAGTTATTTTGTTTAATACGGTATGACGTTTCTCAGCTCATCCTCGTAGTAGTTACATTTGCATTTCATGGAGTTAGTTGATCAATACATGTCCTTGCATTATATTGAAAAAAAAACAGATATCTGTTATTGAAGAAGCCATATATTTCACCACCTGTGCCTCATCATTTTAGAAATAAGTAACTAAGAACAATTAGATAATGTGACATTACTGTATTGGGCTTTAAGATTACATTTTATTTTTTCAGCAAAAATGTTGTTTTCGGAAAGGTGGTGAGTGGAATGAGTTTGCTGAAGAAGATAGAACAGGCTGGTTCAGATAAAGGAAAACCTATTTGCACCGTTAGAATTGTGAATTGTGGTGAAGCTTCCGATAATAAAACTCAAACTGCACTTGGGACCACAAAAGGTAAGAGCAGATGCTAGTATAATGTGGTTCAACTTCCTGCATGGGGCTCTGTTATTCATTGGATACATTTCAATTCCTGCAGAAAATAAGCTTATAAAATCAGGAAGAGATCTTCCTTCAGATGATAGTTCTGATGGAAAGGGGAGGATAGGACACAAGAGAACTGCTAAAGACAAAAGAAAGAAGAGAAAGAGAAGATACTCATCATCTGATTCATACAGCTCCGACAATTCTGATTCAGACTCCTACTCCTCTGATAGCATATCTGACTCAAACTCTGATTCAGACTCTTCATCATCAGATACTAGTTCATCCAGTGATTCGAGACGCAAGAGGAGAAAGAAAACATCAAAGAAGGATAGATACAAACATGGGAAAAGAAAGAGGGACTTGCTTAGAGAGAAGCAACAAAGGAGGCATAATAAAAGATCAAGACGGAGGTCAAAATCGTATGCTGTTAATCCTTTTAAATATCTATATATTCTTATTCCTTTTCTGCTTGTGAGTAACTTGTTATTTGATGACTGTCGGCCTCATCTACAGGAGTTTGGAAAGTTCAAGTGATCCAGAGAGTGAGAGTGCCAGCAGTAGTAGCTCAGATAATGAAAAAGCTGATTGTCAAAGGGATGCCAATAAAACCAAATTTTCGTCACAAGCCATTGATATATCTGCTAAAGCTCCTGGTGTGTAATCTATCATCTCAGAAATTCCATTTACCCGTTGAGATGTGTTTGACAAGTTATCTTAGATAAACTTTCCTTTAACACTAACTGTTGTGTGCTTTCCTTAATCTTGATGTTTATAAGTTTAAAGTAGTTGACATGGTTAATTTCCAGTAACCAAACTCTACAAGTTGCTTGATTTCTTAATTATTGTGCTTCTTGGGTTTTGTGATTTGTAGAGCTCGGAGATGATGATGACAATCTGAGTCCTGAGTATTTTGAGTGTATTATTTGGTCCCAAGTGCAATCCTGTTGCTGAGTGGTTGTAATTTTGGGGCAGTATGCTACTTTAGATAAACCTTGTTGACTATTTGGGTGTAAGTTACTGGCCAGACTTCCTAAACCTCACTAGCAATCTACCTAACTCCTCTGTAGCATTCTGCAATTCAGTTTGGATGCAGCTGGAACTTCTATTCCTTTATGTGCCTGAAGGAAGTTTGTTCCCATCTGTTGGAGCTGTTTTGATATCTTGCAGTGAAGATGTCCTGCCACTAGAAGGTGAACAAGACTGAGCAAACAAGAAAAATTAGGAGGAAACATCCATTTGCCCTTGGAGAGTTTAAGTTTGTAGAAATCACTAGAATCTTGTGGCTTACACTGGATCACATGACGTCTTTATTTTAATGATGAAGAGAGCAAAATTGTAGAATATAGATCGCGTAAAACATCACTAGAATCAATATATGTATATATGTATATATATATGTGTGTGTATATATATTAATGTGTAATGTTGATTGCATCCCAAGATGTCCATGTTTCAAATTTTTTTTTTTTATCCAACTGAATCATTGTCTTGATTTAGAAAGCATCTCAATGATTCTTATTGATGTGTGCCAGAAAACTACGACCCCATTGCTAGCTAAGCATACAATCACTTTTTGAAGCCATTCTGACGGTTTTAAAATCTAAATGCTTAAATTTAAACAAGCTATAAAAGATTGTCCTAAAGTGTTAATGGATATCATCATTGATAGGACAAGATGAACCATGCCACTCCTTCACTCATATAGTTTCAATCTGTGTCAGTGATTGGATTAAAAGTTGTCTACCATTATCTAATGGCTAATTACTATTTCTATAATATAAACTTCCTCATTTATTGGTATGTAGATATTTCTTGGGGACTTCTGTTTGTGATAAGTCATATATAATATGTTTCATTTGTCTTCTGCATTGTTTCAACTCGTTAATATGGACAGGTATTAACTCAATTTATTTATGTTCGCTTGTCTCCTTGCTATTTCTACATGCTTCCATGTGAATGCACCAGAATGATGTCTAGTTCTGTAGTTGCTAATTTTGCTTATCAAGGCTGATTAATTTGCTTATCTCTAGCAGGCCAGACAAAACCTCCTTCAATGGTCTTGGGTGAAGAAGAAACTGTAGGAGGGCCAAGGAAAGATGAAAAGGAAACTGTTAGAGATAATGCTTCACATGAAGAGGGTGAACTCCTTAACGAAAATGGTGAATTTCGAGAAATAGACAATGGCTTGGGAGCCAAGGTTGACAGAACTGTGAATCTACAATCACAATCAGATGAGAAATCAAGCAGATTCAGGTTTCACTTTTAATTTAACTCTTTACACATGATGTAGATGTTTATCTGCAACAGTTTTAGATGGGTTTTCTTGTTTCAACATGTGATTAATTTTTGCTTTGACATTTTATGTGAAGGCGCAAGGATCTCAAGGGGGGTTCAAGTGCAAGTCTTAGGAGTGGTCAACCAATGAGAGGGAATGAAAGGCAAAATCAGAAAAGTCCTTCAAGGAGTCCAGAAAGAAGCCCTGGGTATAAAGCTTCTGAAGCCACTTTAAATCGTGGCAGTTATTTGTCAAGAAGTCGTTCCCGAGAAGAGGCCCCAAAGCGACTAAGGAAAGGACGTGGATTTACTGAGCAGTATGCATATGTCCGCAGATACAGAACTCCTTCACCAGAGCGTTCTCCCATTCGCTCCCACTATTACAGGGGAAGAAATGAATGGGCAAGCGGCCAGGATAGGTAATCGGATTGTATTTGGCAGAAGGTTGAGATAGATCTTCTATTACACTGAATTCTTATTTATTCTACCATAGGTACTCAAGATATAGGACTTACACTGAGCGTACTCGAGTACAACGCTACCGTCGCTCCCCAAGAGGCAGTAGTCCACTCAGGTTCCTTCCACCACCTCCCCTTATTGTGTTCTTTAATAGTTTGTATTTACTTTATCTATTTACTTTTTGCATATTTTTAGAGTTTTACCTGGCTTTTGGATTGTAATGATTATATGGTCATGGTTTTGTTATTTATGTTTCTGGATCATATATCTATCAAATGTTACAACTAAAAATAGCCATATTACCTTTCTTGTTAGAGAAATTAGATATATCGTTAAAACTGCACACCACGACCTGCAATTAGTACCAGTTTTCACTAGCATGTCCAGATTTTGCATCAGAACAGGGGATGTTGGCCTCTATGCCCATTTGGAATTCTTTTTTAGAGGTTCTCTAATAGAGGTCACTTGTAGGTAGTTGTCTAATACATGGTCGACCGAACCATCTAGAGCCGTATCGATGGTGGACCGTGCGGTTGAAACCGAGACCGGCGATGGAGGGGGAGAAGGAAAAAAAGGAAAAGAGAGAGAGTGGGGGAGGGAGAGGGAGAGTAAGTAAGAGAGAGGCCGGCTGACGAAGGCCGGAGAGCCGCTACGATTAAGTGAAGTCGGCAATGGATTTGCCGACTTCTACTTAAAATTCGCAAAAAATAAAAGGAGCCCCTTCGAGCCTCTATTTCGAGCGAAATAGAGGACTGGAGGCGGAGCTCCTCCTGACATCCATCCCTCTGTGTGGCAGCTCTCCAGCCCTCCGCTGGCTCTCCAACGGCTTTCTTTTTCTCTTTCTTTTCCTCTCTCCCATTCTCCCTCTCCCCTGCCTCTTTTACTGTGTCGGTACAGGGCCAACACGGCACGCGCGGTGCCATACCAAACTGTGCCGCCGGGCAACCAGTCCGGAGCTCGGTACTGGCACAGCAGACGGTGGTCTAATATCTTGGTCTAATATCTTGTTTGGTATTAGACAACCACACATCGCAACTGGACTTGTGGTTGCCAGTTGTGGGCATCCACACAATGAACAATAGTTTTTGCAGCTGCATTGCAAGGAAATGAAATAGACAGTTGCCTTCTACTTATAGCCGCAAATTCTATTGCGGGCAACCAAAACAACCCTAAATTTGAAGAACATTTGAACATCACTAATGAGACTTACTAGCGAGGTTTGTCTATGATGATGGGATTGATTCGCCAACCTTAGGACTCTCATCAAGATTTTGCATGTTTTTTTAGGATATTTGATGCACGATTATCTAGATGCTTGAATGCCTGATTTCATGCAGTGCTATCTAATTAGAGTTTGGAACATGGGCATACCTCCTAAGATGTAAGCTTATAGTTGAGCTTCATGCAAAAGATCCTCAGCCTTACTCTTTCCAGAGGAACTCATCACATCTACGTGCTTTGGAAGATGAAGAGAAAATATATCACTTGTTAGATATTTTTATGGTGAGGGAAACTTTTAGGGATAGGTGAGCACTGTGACTGGCATATTTGTGATATCAAAGGATTACTTGGTTATTAGGTTCTTGGTTGAATGGAATTTTGAGAATAACTGCGGAGTTATGCTCCCCAAAGAAGAGAACTTTGGGCTAGGTAAGGGATTGCGAATGATATCATTTTGAATGCGAAAATGCTGCTTGCCTGTTGACCCTTTAATGTCTGGATTTTGTATATCTATATAGGGAGTGATTTTCTATTTCTTCTCATGGTGGTCACTTGCAATAGCATAAAGGTACATAAAGTGATCCTCTATCATTCGTAGCTATTTTTTCAAATCATGGAAGAAATATAAGGATGCTCACCGCTCGCGGGGGTTTGAGGACTAAAAGCTTGACCCCAGCTTTGAGGAGTTGACATGTAAGTTACTACAATGATTGCATATTCTGCTCCTGCTTGGCCAAACTGAAGTATGGCCCCTTCATGTATTTTTTGATGTTATCACGTGGTGCATTACTTCGTAATTCACATTCTTCAGCATGATAGTTGACGTAGACAATTTAGTATTTTCATGTAACATGCATGCTTGTTATTCTGTGTTCTTAGGTAAACTTATATCGAAAAAATACAGATTTTCTGACAATTACATATATGATTTTCTTAGATATCGACACAGGAGAGGGAGAAGTAGGAGTATTTCACCCACTCCTCTTGGTTACCGCGGCCATGGGAGGGATCGCAGCTGGAGCCCAAGACGTAGCCCTAGTCCAAAATTTGACCTACAACCAACAGTTAGTGATAGACTCCGATCTCGTCTTGGTCCAGAACGAAGTAGACGCTCGTCTGATAGAGGAAGGTCAAGGTCAAGGAACCGGGATTCTTCGGCTTCCAGATCTCCTGATGCAGGTCCTCATGACAACAAAGACAAGGGTAATATGAGGTCTCTAAGCAATTCTAGATCCAGTAGCCCTGCTGGAAACCGTGGGTTGGTTTCTTATGGAGATGGAAGCCCTGATAGGTAGCTTCCAATGAGCGTTTTAAGTAACATTCTCTCTTTTCCAAGCTCCTGTAATCGCAGTGTCTGGTAGGTGTGCGCATGGAACCGGCCTGTGCTGGGCCATGTTCAGGCTTTCGAACATTATGATGTTTTCTCGCTTGTTTTAAGGCTGTTTCCAAAGACCGAGTTGATTTGATTCGTCTCATGGATGTTTCTTGCATTTGAAGGTGGTGTTTTTTTCACTGATCGGGTACCTCAAAATGATTGGTCATGAACTGCAACGCAAAGATGATTAGCTGAGAATAAATTAATGAAACAATAATAATATAAAGGAGGATTCTTTTCACTTGAAATTTGGAAATCTTGAATTAATGTTGATGGAGTGAATTCCTTCAGTATGCATTTATCTGTAAAAGGGCAAAAGCCAGGTCACCTATGATTATTTGAAGTTTTTACTAATTGGACTGCCTAATCAGTATCAGGTATTGCCTCACAATGCTTATAATGTAGCTCAAGGCACGCATCCAGGTAAGTTTGAGCATACAACAGCACCATGTTACAAAGATGAGGTGTTTGTGTGGGAGCATTAGCAACTGCTTCAGATAAGTAGTCTTCCAGTTTAGCATGTTGGATGGTGCAATCGCAACCATGACTTGATATGCATCATTGGAGAATTTTGATGCACCTTGTTTGAGGTCATGCATGCAAATGAGCAAGAGCTTGAGCAGGAACATCTATATCAAGTGATTAAAATTGGTGAACTATTTAAGCTTGATTAGCTACTTGGTGTCGAAAAGCTATGGCATGTTCTGAAGCTAGAGGCTTGAGAGCTTGGTCTTCTTCCTGTCACCAAAAACAAGGATGCTGCTGCTTTTGGTTTGTCATGGAATTTGAGTCTATATTTTGTGGAAACAAGCAGAATTGGCCAGATGATTGCGAACAGGTTTATCCCAGATATCCATCCATCCAGAGTGGACGTTTGATATGCTTCTACTAAAGACACGCACAATGAACATACTTGATGAAAAATTCCATCTACGAAGGTGGTACCCAGCAACTACAATCATAATTAGTCATGGTTCCTCCAACTCAACTATAAATGATAGCAAGAAAAAGAGACATTAGTCATGTATAGATGTAAATCTCTCCGCATAAAATCAGGCAATGCCATAATGGTGTAGCATTCTGTTGTATATAATATAGCATAATATGTAATAGAATATGACATTGTTACAACATAATAATTAATAAAATATGACATTGATATACCTTGATGATTATAGGTTTCAAACTATCTATATAATGGATCCTTAAAAGAATATGTTTTTACAATTAAAAAAAATAAAGATGAAAGACATGTCAATTGAGGATTGCGTGGCCGTAACCCTCTGCTTAGCAACTAAAGATTTTAGATTCCATGCACCGATGCAAGACAAAAATTGTAGTATGTATACATTTTCCTCCCTCTCTCTCAATTAATGAAGTAAAATAAAATGGAACAAAAAAACCTGCAGGACATATAATAACCATGCAAATTGATCTATTAGATGTTACAAGGGCATTTCTAGGCCTGCCTAGGAATTCTCACGACAGTAGGAAAGAACATGCATTGACAAATTGCTGATTTCCAGAATTCATATGATTTCAAGCCATATGCTAATCCCACAAGGAGATGATGCTGCACATGCTTCAGAAGGATAGCAAGCAGGGGCATCAGCTCATGACTGCATTATATATTCTAAATGGGGCACCATATCCTGCATAATTATATGGCAAATTGCTTTCAACTAGATGACAATGTGTTATCTTTGTATAGCACATTGACACATAAAAGCACCATCAGATTTTATTGTTCTCCTACTCAGCTAATCCTGATTGATATAAGAAAGGTAACAATGCAGTAAAGACAATAAACAAGCGCCTACATGGAGAAGTACATGCATTATTTGATTATCACAAACCATGCTGTCCTTTCAAGCTCTCTCTCTCTCTCTCTCTCTCTCATATTGGCATGCCCTTGGGGACTATCTGATCTTTAATCCACATATAAATGGGCACCAACACAAAGTATGCTGCTGCAATGGTACCTAAGATGAAACGCAAGAGGAAGGCAAATGGATTCACAGGTTGCTTTACGTCCTCAGCCTTTGGACCAAGCTGCACAAAGACCCAAATAATCTTATAATCAGAAGATTGTAATAGGTTCATAAAGCATTAACTGAAATTTTGTACATGATTCCTAATAAAACAAACCCAGGGGAGACCCTCACTTCCTCTGTTTCATCAAAAAAAGAAAAAAAGAAAGTTTGTACATGATGTATATGGAAACGAGGAATTTCTCTGTTCGTTCACCATATAAACTTTTCAAGCTAATGGAACCAATTCATTTGGCACTCCCAGTTTACACTAGAGCATTACGCCTTATATTATGTGGCAGCATGAGGCTTCTTTGGCAAATCTAATCTATGATATATGGGCACATAAACCATGAAGACCAGGAACTTCAGGCCTAAAAGTATGTAGCGCCCATGGAGTACCAATTTGAAATCTTGAGGAGTATAGTGATTTTTTCTCCTTGTGAATAATGTAAACAGATCCACCTGGTGAACAGCATCACTGAATGTGACATTTTTGGTATGGATTATTGGTTTATACAAAATTCATGCAATTAGTTCATAAAATTGTATTAAAGGTGCTGTCTGGATGTTACTTAGGTTTTACAGTTTAAACTAAACTGATCACGCTAAACATAAGAGATTAGGGATGACAAAAATCATAGATGGCCTCCCAGGTGCTCAAGCCATTCTATAACACTCTTACAGGGAGAAGCAAGGCCATTTGAAGCCTGACTTCGATAAAGCTTCCAAACAGAATCTCTTAAAGTTCGATGGAGTGGTTGATGAGAGATTTTGACTTCTTTCTAAAAGATGGTGCTCGTGGATAGCTGATTGCATTCAAATGATTCGAGATGTTACCTTGTAGGAATTGTGGATTCATGTGTTTTTTGGTTTATAAGAATCCTTAAAGATGCAGAAATTGTGGATTCATGTGTGATCTACTAGTTCTTAATGCAATGGACCCCTATGAGGCATAAAGTGTCATGACAAGTACTAGCATTTGGTCCCTACAAAACTCGTTTAGTAAGCAAATTGTAGTTTTTTGGTCATGGTCAGCCTAGTTCTGTTCAGCTGTCATTTATTTTCCTTAATATTTTTTAGGAAGTTAGCCACTTCAAAGGAATCAGTACAACAGAATGTGTTATGATGGCATCATTTCTGAAAGTTCATATGAAAGCTAGTTCAATGAAGATAAAAAAATTGCAATACACATTTGAAGCCTGACTTCGATAAAGCTTCCAAACAGAATCTCTTAAAGTTCGATGGAGTGGTTGATGAGAGATTTTG
>JAOXJJ010000359.1:3195215-3216178 GCA_025769935.1 Phoenix roebelenii | reverse complement strand
CCCCCCCCCCCCCCCCCCCCCCCCAAAAAAAAAAAAGAAATAGAAAAAAAGAATCAGCTTTAATTTGTTTTGTTATTACACAAGTAGTATAAATATTAAGAAGACAGAGAAAAGAGAAAAATGAAGAAGTAAAAGGCAAAAGATATTGTTATTTGACTTATTTTGTGGTGAGTAGTTACAAAATGTAGAGATCTACTTTAAGTCTCATGAGTTTAAACTCTAAACAAATCCTGAAGAATGAAAAGGAAGAAGCTTCAGGGTTACACTTAAAGAAAGAAGAAACAGTAAACAGAAGAATAAAATGCAGTGAAACTTAGATAAATGGAAGAGAGAGAATTAATATCTCTAAATCGCAGCAGGTCCAGAAAACATCATTAGATGGAAACATTTTAAAGTACCAAACATGGAATTGAAAAGATTGATTTATGGAATAAAATAATAAAATAGAGAAACTTGAATATCTGAAAAATTAAATTTAACATCTTGAAATATGATTCTGATCAATAGCTTCTTCTGTCTTCCTTCTTAGCATCTTGAATTAAAGTACACGCAAAACAAAATAAAATCAATGAAAGGGAAAAAGAAAAACAATTGAGGGAATGGCAGGATGACATATGGAATTTGGATAACGTAACTTTTCAGGCCAATTTACAAACAAATAATAATCTGGGTTGTAAAGAAGGCGAAGATGGAGCCAGATGTGTGAGTCTGGATTACGGAAAACTGATTGAAATGGAACAAAACGATAAGTTGAGTCAAATAGGAGTGTTGGTTCAGGAAAGATAGTTAAATCATGTAGAGAAATCAGGAGACAATGTTTAGGACAAGGTTCTCAGGGAGAAAAAGTAAGGCTGAGGGGGATATCAAACAGGGAATGCTTCCTTTTACTTAATTATGCCATTGTAATAATTAAAACTTTATGGAATTAACTGAAAAGAATTTAGTGGCTGTTTGAAAACACTTTCGACAGACAGAATATTCTTAAATTTGAAACTATCTCTTTTTAATATACTATATCTAATGTGTCAGAATAGGTAATCAAACATATAGACGAGCTTGTATGATGTATCATTTGCTCTCAATACCTTGTCTTTTTAAAGTCATAAAACCCATTCTTATCTGCCATCCTGTTGTTTGGGAATCATGTTCAGTCAATTTTAGATCCATTAGGGGACCATCTTTGTATAAATCAAGTTGCTAGGTAACTTGGCTATTTGGGGGGGAAAAAAGCCGTAGCTAGGTTCCCAGGGTTTACGATTAATTATTCCCTATTCTATGGTGGATGCTGTTTGTCAGGATCAGATTCCAATATGCCAATATCCTCTTAATATCAGCCACATTCCTGCATCGCTTGTACCTGTCCCAAACATATGATAAGATCAAACGATTGTAGTTGTGCTGGATACAGTCCCTACACTTGCATGTGTGCTTAGGTACTTGTTGGGGCTGGAACTCATTATTCTCTCCAAGTCAAGCATTACATGTGCTACTGTAAAAGACAAACATTTTATTGACGTTTAGTGCCTCTATGATAGTGCTACGATGTATAAACTTCGATTCAAATATACAAAAACTAGCAAGTTGTGCACAAGTACCCCAGGATAATGCAAATCCATCGCCTGTATATATAGAATTTGTTTGGTGGCACTAAACCATCTAAGGCTTTAAAGTATATTCTTTAAATTATTAAGTGACAAACATACCAAATGCTCGATTTATCTAGTGCATTTGTTTACTTATGATTGATGGTTGACTCGAAGAGTGTATGTAATTGACATTCAACAGAAATACCTACAACGATCGAAACCATTAAAATTGTCTTCAGTTGACAAGATTAAGAGCATCTCTCGTAATTTAAAGTATATGCTTTAAATTTAGTGAACGAAGAGTCTCAAAGATTTCTGTGTTGTGAGTCTCTTGGAAGTTTCCATAAAGATCCAAGAATCCTGTGTTTGAGTCTCATAGTTTAGTCACTCAGCTGAACCTGATCTGTACTGATAACGCATGGAACTGCACTTGAATTAATTATAGATGGAACAAGGCTTGTCATTTATTTTAGCAAGATGATCTGAAATAAAAGTTATTATGTACAAGCAAAACTGGAAAGCATATCGAAAATGTTAAATGCACCAAAATGTGAATGCCCCTTCATGGGCACCCTATCTTACATGGAACTTGGATCCTGCTTTATTTTTCTCACTCCATAATCTCCATATATCTGTACCTAGATTACTACAGAAAATACTCCTGATTTTGTATGGCATTCGATTAGCTTGTATGGTGAGAAAAACCTTGTCTCTTTCTAAGGCACTATTGTGATTCTTCTTACTAAATCGTCCAATGAAAATTGTTGAGAACAGGAAGAGTCAGAAGAGCTTGAGAGAACGGAACGAGTATCAGCTACTTTGCAAGAGTATGTAAAATAGTAGAGTTTCAAGTGACATTAATGCTTCTAAAAATTAAATACTGTTACAGGGAACTGATTTTAAAGTTTGGTATCTAACCAGATTGCTGCTTGAAGTGGAAAGCAGGCCAGATCCTCTGCTTCCAGAGTAATCATCAAAGCCTCAGCCTTCCTAGTGCACATATAGAATACTTTCCTGTTCCTTCTCTGATAATATTGCTCTTTGTCTGGTATCGCAGAACAAATGGACCTGCAAACCCGTCTTGGGACCGGTGGTTTGAAGGACCTCAAGATCTGCATGGCTGCAAGTGCTGGATACTGTGATTCTTATTGAAAGAGAGATCCAGTGATACTTATTTTTGACTTTTTGTTTGGTAGATATTGTTTCAGACTACTTGTTGGCATGGTTTTGAAAAGAAGATGTGTTGAAAGAGAATTTGTTTTCGATGCAACATTGTAAATTCTTTTGAAGTGAACCAACTCCTTATTTTATACACCATAATTTGATTTGCAGAATTGGAATGAGAAAAGGGTGAAAAACACTGACTCATACGGAAATAACACTCGCCTCTTAAACTTTCAACTTAAGCCGCCTGCGACAGCTCAAGAAAAACTTAAAAGTCTCCTGTGGAATGGTACATGAGAAGAACCTCCCCAACTTTAATCCAAGTTGTTGCAGGACTGTCCCTGACTCGCTGAGTTATCCATCCCAGTCATCACTTAGAGCCCTTCACCTGTGAGAGCACAGCAGGCCTGATGTCCCAGTCATGGTTCTTGATGCTATGGGGGGAGAGTGCATACGGGATCTGAGCTTGGGACATGGCAACCCTAAGGTCCTGCTTGTTTGCAAAGACCAATGCTACAGAATGCTCGAGGTCCCAATGCTGAAGTAACCTGAAGAACTCATCTTTCATAATGGAAATCCGGGCTCGATCAGTGCCGTCTAGTACAATAATGACAGCATGAATACCTCAATAGAATGTTGCCCACGAGGCCCTCGATCTTTCTTACCCACCCAGATCACAGACCTGGATGGATAAATATATTAAAGACTGTTAAGAGCAGTGGATTATACATTAATACATGGTATAATGCTAGCAAAAATGCATGCTTTATGCCCCTGCATCTGGGTCACATTGTTCAAATGTCTGCATGAACAAAGACCAAGGGCTACAACCAAAACAATGGCTTTCTTTTTTCTGTGAAAATCATAGTTTTTGTAGCAACTATTATAACATTATAGCTAACCACTATTAACATTATGCTTTAAGTATGTATGTTAATATTTAAATAGTGACATCATTTTGAATGATAACAATCTTCACTCCCTCTCTAGCTATTGCAATCCATTACATGCTGTTATCACAATGCAACATCAAAATATTAAAAAAAATAGGCACTCAATTTTGCCTGCAAATAGTAGCTCATTAGAACATTGAAGCAGCCAGTTACAGATGTAGGCCAGGCCAACAATCATACCTTTTATCAAGGTATGATCCATTGAAGTTCAGAGTGATGCCATTAGTTGGTTCAGGTGTCGACAGTCCTAGATGTTCAGTTACCACCAATAACAGGAGTTCTGCACACAGATCGCATGATCCTGTAATGTAATGTGATGCTTAGAATCTGTTTGGATTATCCCCACCAAAGCAGAAGGGATAGAAAAGAAAAAAAAGTGAGGGTACTGAATCTGATGTCTAACTCTATGAATTAGTACTAAATGATGTGAGAAAGGCCATCTTATGGGTAGGGATTCCTAGCTTATAGCCTGCACATTTCAAGCTCATCCATCCAAGGAGCAATCCTCCAAGGCTCCCTACAAGTGGGCAGAGTCTAGGCAAAATTAGAAAACGGACAGTTTGATGTTTGATTTGCAATTACAATTAAGGCACAAATTATCAAATAACAAGCCATCAGAGACACAATCCCCAACCAAAGTGACTTCACCAAAATCAAATATGTTTTCTATGTTGCAAATGATCCTTATATCCACAGTAACTATGGCTTAATAGATGAGCAGTGCTTCCTTTTAAAACAGGACTCATGCTCGTTTCATGGCATCTAGAAAGGATACAAACATGACACTCAAAAGAAATGACCGAACCATCTTGAACAAAACTATCGAGACAAAAAAGAGCTTTTTGTGCGATTCAGAAAGAGAGAGAGAGAGAGAGGAGGAGTCCCTTCAAAAAAATCCAAATTTAGGCAGCACCACCGAAAATACCATTAGAATGGAAATAAGAATGGCAAATTTTTTTTCTCACCTCAAACCGTATTGTCTTGCAAACGACCTCTTAGATGTTGCTCCCAAGCGTAGGATCGGAGGTTACTACCTCTCCAAGGTGTAGCTTATACAATGCCGTGGTTTTTCCAGCATTATCGAAACCCACAACCACAATCTCGATACAAAAGCCCCCATCTTCCACAGGATCCAGTAGAGCAGACAGTCGCACTTCGATCTGCGAGACAGAATAAGCAATAGTTCATTTTTCAGAGGGAAGAAAACGTTTTTTTCTGAAACAAAGAGGGAAAAAATAGAAAACACAGAGCTCAATCGATACAAATTTGAACACGGGATTGGGAGATGATAAGAAAGAACAAAATTTCTGAGATTTAACAAGATGAAACTTTAAGGAATATGAAATGAACAAGGAAAGGCAACAAAGGGAAAGGAAAATCTTGAAAAAAGAGGAACTTTGGGGATCTCGTATTAGAAAAGTTGGGATCTTTACATAGAAACTGGTTAAAAATAGAACCAAAGATGGAAGGATAGAAAGGACAAAGAAAGGGAACGGATCTAACCTCGAAGAGAGGCTAATGAGACGAAGAAGAGGAGGGCGAAGGTCCTCTAATGGCGGAGATCGGAGGATTTGGCAAAAGATTAGAAGAGAAAACCCTAATCGATATGTGAGAGACGAGAAGGGAGAGCAGGCGGATGAGCAGTTCGAAGCGCTTTAAGAGTTGTGCGGTGGGTGATTCAACGGTAGATTCGCGCGAAGGAAGGTGAATCCTCCATTCGCGCGAAAGATACAATCCGAATCCATTAAGAAGGTTGTTTGGTACTGGGTCGCCGTCCCAAAATTAAGAATAATCAAAAACTAGATTATTATATTTGATTGCACCCTGATCCCACAGCGCAGTATCTCAAATCATCCCATCTTCTTAAATCACCATCTAACCTAGCGGTGGGATATTCATTCGAAAATCTAAGAACATTTTGAAGCAGTGATCTAGGTACGAAATTATTTCTCAATTCAAAAAAAAATTAGTATATTAATATATTATATCAATAATATATATAATATTATATCAATGTTATATACATTGTATTTCTAATATATATTATATTATAATATATTATTAGTCATATTATTTCTATATTATTATTTAATAATAATTTTAAATTATAATAGAAATATATTATTATACTTTATATTTATATAATAAATTATTTAATATATTATTTCTATTTGCCTTATTTTTTTAATCAAAATAAATACTAGTATTAAAAATAATATATTATATGTATGTATAAAAATATTAATTCTATAATAACAATTAGTATATCATTATAGGATTAATTATTTATAGAAATAATAAATATATTTTTATGTAATATATTAATAATTAATATATTAGTAATTATATACATATTTTATTATAATATATATAATTAATTAATATATTTTTATAGAATATATCAAAAGTAATTTTAGTACTATATGGCCAGTAATTTAGGATTTATATGAAATATCAAATAGATTACTTATAGATACTTTGGAGCTTTAATTAATGAAATATAGCATACTAAATACGGTGATTTTAGATTATTGGGGATTGGATTACTCTGAAATAAAGATCATCAATTATCTAAGATCACCTTGATGCTCTCATAAGACTTGATGCCACCATAGCATACCGAGAAATGCACCATCTCAACGTTTTACAGTGTTGTTTGGTGCAATGGCCGTTACCACGTTGTAACGGTTAAAATAAATTTAAGCTACAGACGTTAATGAACGTATGAATAATGAAACACTGAAGAACTGGTGCATGAACTTGGCAAACATTACCATTATCCAACTCCTTGTAACTTGCAACGATTACAATACATCACCCAGATCAGTTTTTGAGCAAATATGTGGGCAAGTCATTCAACCTTATGAAAGACTACATTAACTCATCAAAACCCTAAAACTGAGCAGTTCCCTGGACAGTTTCACAATTAGTCTGTCTACTTCGAGAGACTGTAAACTGCCTTTAAATATGGCAACTGACTACATTTCATGCACATAGCTGCTGCTCCCTCTTTTATGACTGATGGATGTAGTGTAACAATTAGGTACCTAGTCTTCAATATCACCAAATACAGATGCAGAACAACCTAGGAGATGGCCAACTTCAAAAAGTGTTGCAGTCTTGCTTTCAGATGCATAAATAAAGCTCCTAACCACAAAAATGACGAAATATACCCATAGTTTCTTAAACCTCACAAACAGAAAATAATGAACACAGGCTAAAGAGTTTGATGAGTAGACTAAAAAACACCTCTCTTCTTGAAAGGGATATATGAATAGAGAACACTCCAATATTCCCCTCAAAAGACAGCTAAAAAACTTCATTCAATATAATAGACAAAGCTAGGCTAATGTTCCTTAGGTAAAGCTTGCAAGGTAAAGAGAAAATAGAACTTGGACACACATGGACCCTTTAGAGGAACATCAAATTATTCCTGCTTGACACTTTATCTTAAATAACATTAAAACCTATCACCAAATTTATGTGGGTTGAAGGCATGCACCAGTCAAACAGCTTGAAACAGCAACTTCGTCGTAAGCCAAGCTATTATTGCACCAAGCTACTACTAGAGTTGGTCATAAAGCAGAATTCAACACCACAAACCTGTTGCCATCCAAACTCTGATTTGAGGAATTCCAGCTGCATCTGAAAGCTCTTTGATGCTAATTGAAAGAAAGAGATCGATCTATTTGGTGAAGCATTATATCTACTGCTGTTGGCCAGCCCGAAAGTTATTCCATTTTCCATTTTTGTTGCTACTTCTAACAATTCTTTTTACTCTTGCATCATTAGTATTAAATTCTTCAGCATTATTGCAGTACTTTGAAAATTTTGAGGGACCAAATGAGAGATGGTTTGATCCTCACGTTTGGTACACTTGTTATCGTGGTTTGCAGCACATCTCTCAATCAAGTACCTTCCACAGTTCTCTTTATGTGTTCTCCATAGTAATATAAACCATACAGAACCTCCATGCTTCAAATTTTTCAATTGATTGCCTGAGTAAGAAACAGCCTGAACAACTTCCCAACAAATGTCAAACTAATTCTAGCAAGCGTTTGTCACTTGTCTCAGACTTTTCTTCAACTACACATTTAGTAGAGATTTTGCTCAGAAAACATTTAGTAGACATCTAGATATGGTGGCAGAGTTATAGACACCCAGTATGGTACCAGACCCTCTCATGAAAGAATGGAAAATATCCTGGTGGAGGGCAATGTGTTACAGCTTTTATGTCAGAAAGATGAGTGATTATCAGAAGCATTATTCATGAAAATTTTAAGAGGATATGCTCATTTTCATCATCCAACTGTATTAAAGCAACCTAAATTCTCTCAGAAAGAAAAGTATCTTCTTCTTAGTAGCACCCTTCCTCTCCTAAGCCTTGTCCTATTCATTTTGCTCAGCTAGCAACTAGCACTTGACTCATATTAACATGTTACATCACCAATATAAACAACATAAATGATTGGTTCTAATACTTGCCTTCTTCAAATACGCAAAATCAAAAGTATTGACCATAGTATAACTCACTAAAATACAATTGTCAATCTTCAATAAAATTACTAGTGTGTCAGAAGACGTTGGAATTATTGGTAAGTATAAAATAATTCTGAAGTTTTGAAATCCTTGCAGAAAGTATAAAAGATAAGCTGCAATGATGTTTAATCTATCAGTGTATTAAGGAAAAACATCTTTTATCATGTGTAATAAATAGCTGAAACCCTATTTAGATTAACAAAAAACAATAAGTCTTGCATGCACTTTGAAAATATCTAAAGTTCACGTATTCCTAAAAATTTTAAGAAATGCAAGAGACTAGCATTGCCTCTTATGCTCAAGCAGTTTAAAATACTTCCTTCAAATTAGCATAGCTTTCATTAATGCAGTTGCTTCACTCAATTTGATAAGATGAATTGCTCGAGCATTACAAATAATCAGTCATCAAGTTCAAGTAGAAGCACAGAGTTCTGAAAGATTGCAAGAAGCAGTTTAATTACTTTGGCAGCATTTACATACATGATGTCAAAAGGCTAACAACGATACAGTCCGGGAAGTTCCTAGTTCACAAAAATTCTAACCATTATAACCAATCTTGCATTAACTACAAAGCAGAACAATTTACAAAGTACATTCGGAAATGATCCCCAAAGAGGTTAGAGAAATTTCTAAAATTCCTCACCTTGTTGAAAGATAAGGATCATTACGCTGGAATCAAAAAATTTAAGCAGACAACAGGTGCCTCAACTGATGTAAATGTTCTTCATTTGAAATATGAAGAGATAGACGAAGATTTGTTAAAAGTGATTCCTGCTCCCAACTTAAAGGACCCGAAGCATAAAAAGCCTGCACGGTAGATTGATATGCATGCAGCTCTAATTCATGGATGCTTGCAGCTAATTCATCTTCAGAAACAGGGTGGTTCTTTTTCCCAGTTTTGGATGGACATGAAGACATGGCATCATCAAACAAACTATCGGGAATTTCTATAGCATTTTTTCTGGTATTCTCATTAATATATTCTGGCAAGTTGTTACCACTACAACTAGCAATGGAGCACTCATTATTCTCTTTAATAATTTGCAATGGTATGGAAGATGAATGCATAGCATGTTTGTTTGTCCCCTTCTGAACACCCTTCTTAGAAGAAAATTTAATTGTTCTGTCTTTATTGGATATATGCTGGCAATTCCCGCCCATCATATCTTTTGATAAAGGAATAGCATCTACCTTTCTAGGCAGAGCTCGCTTTGCTAGCTGATGAGATCCATCCACTTTTGGGTTTGCTTGCCTTTTCCTTCCTGTACCTTGAACCACAAGATCTGGTAATATCGTATGGTGAGAACTCAGATTCTTCTTTGCAGTTCTTGCAGGAGAAAATGAGCGAAAATGATCTTCCTCATATCTCTGTCCAGTGCAAGCTTCTTCCCATATGCCTCCATGTGCTTCACAACCTAAGCCTATGGTATATTTGGGGTTAGAATGGTTGTAGCCACTGGTGACTTGCTTCTTTCCACTGACCTGAAAGCAAGAACACCATTAACCAGATAAGTAAAAATACCAACTGAGAATTTCTTTCTGCATAACAGTTGCACAATGGAAGCAATGTAAGGACTGGCTGTTTCTAGATCATGCTTACAATCCTCATATATCAATTTCCATTACTCATTTTCATTCATGATAAACAAGTACCTGAGCGATGTATTACGAAAAAGGAAAAAAACCAGATCAAATTCAAATTCATTTTGAATTTATCAAATAAGAAAATGCAACCATTCATCCTAAAGATAGTAAAGTAAACAAAGGAATATTATTACCACAAAAAAGAAAATTCTAAAATTTTATTTGCGGCCATCAGAATGTACATGCAAGAGGCGACTGAAAAGACTTTCTAAACATCATTAGGAATAACGATAATCAAATAGATCATGGTCATAACAAGACAAGGAGTACATAATTTTAGTTTAGAAAGCACCCAGCTTATGGCTTACTACCTAATGATATACAATTTAATAAGAAGTATTAGAAGCACCAATAAAAATATATTCAGTTGAATGTCAGGGGAACTGCAGTTACTAAACTAAGCACGACATGAACAACTCAGACTGGCTGTAGACTAATAGCTTCAGCATTGTATTTTGTTATGTGATTGTTCCTTCTAGATTACCTTTAGAATTGCCTTGCATCATTATTATTTTCTTCTGACATTAGCAGAAAATTTTATTCCAAAGATGGCAACAAAGCACATGATAGTCAGTATATGTTGTTGATCTTTCATGAAGTATGCAATTCTGGAATCTTCATGCAGACAATTACATTCGCATTTTGTATGTTAAATAAGATTATACATGAAGAATCTTATATATAAACCAAAGACTTGAAATGTAAAGTCTAGGATTGAAATGACACTATCAAAACCTTTTCATTTGTCATGTGAGATTCAGTTACATTGAATGGGTCCCATCCCAACTGGCCAAAGTCAGATAAAAAGCAAATAGTTCAAATAGGCTAAACCAGAGCTCATCCAACTCAAATCAGTTTGTAAGTTTGGACTGCAAAATTTAAACTTGTCTCCTCTCAAAATCAGGTTTGCTTCCTAATTATGCCCTATCCAATATGTTCTTGTCTTAGCAACCTATCCATCAGCTTTTATGGACCTATTTCTTTTTCCGGATGGAATGTCTCTCTTATATGCAGTCCTAGGGAACAAGAATTTGTGCACCTAGACATCATCAATAGAATTCCAGAATTAAGGCATACACATGGTTTAGCTCATTAGAATTTGTGTACTGGACTCTCAAGATCCTGTAAACAAATCAATGATTGCTGAACCGAGCCGACCCGGTCTCCAACCGGGTATGTTCTTTAATAGAAAACAGTTCTGCCCCCCTAGAGGCTGGAGCCTGATTGGATGTGGCCGGAACCGGCTGGAAATTGACAAAACCGGACGGTTTCGTCGGGTTCGGGACCGGTTCGACGAACCTTGAAACAAATTATGTCAGCAAAACCATATAGACTTAGTTTGAGGCTATTCATGTATACATGTCCAATTATGTTCTTGTTTTTACCAATTGCCACCACATATAAAGCTGAAAATGCAAGATTTTTGCCACCAAACATCTACGAGCTTCATATGCATATGAGAACTTTCTGAGCAGGAATAAGGTATATATAAAAGTGCCATAACAAAAATGAAATGTCTAAGATATTGAAGGTGTATGTTACTCTGTGTTTTGAAAATGAACTTCCGATCGCACAATGCCTTTTAAGCTCTAGCTAGCTGATAAATCTTAGTATACCATGTTCAGTTCCTAGCATAATGACCATGATGGAGTGCATTACATAATGATACAATACTGTAAAAGAAATTCACAGAAAACAAAAATGTAGAGAAGCAATGAAATCCACATGTAAAATGGTATATAGTTATGATTTCCCATTTAAAACCAAAAGTGCCAACGTTTATAACACAAAAAAGCAATGGTGCATAAACACAATATGGGTGCAGCAAAGATAGAGATTTGGGCTAAATATGAGGTACAACTTCTACTATCTTCTCTTTGGCGATAAATTTGGGACTATGTATTACTAAGGAAAAAGTGAGACATGAAAGTGTGGCCCCCTTTTTTTGGCAGAATTGAAATACCTTCCAAAATTCATAACAGTTAATGAAATTTGAAGAAACAGACCATAAATCTTACTTTTAAATACAGCTTTTTAGGATAAACAACACATAATAGCAACCAATCACAAAATATGATGAAGCAGATGTAGCTTTACATGGAAGACAAAATTATGAAATTGAATCAATTTTAAAATAATACAATTTTTCCCCTAAATAGTTCTCATAAATTATAACATGTAAGAATGATATTCAATCACAGAATCATAAACAAAAAAAAAAAGGGTAGGATAGAATTGATAACAGACTGACGAATTAGTAAAAAGAGATTTCAAAAATTCTGACAATTGGTCCAATACCTTTCCAATCACAACCCATTGATTGTTTTGCCAAGCTTGTCGAACCCGTAGACTGGAGACATGAAATTCTCTAAGCTGGATAGAGCCAAAGAGTCTAATGACAACATGATTGTTGTTCAGAACCTTTGCAACCTTCCCAACCCTCCAAGAATGGAGGTCAAACACTTCAGCTATGTCACCAACATTCCATCGCTCTTTTCCATGTACAAGAGGTGGACAGGGCCTAACATCTTCCTCGCGTACCCTTTCTACCACAGGCTTTCCTTTGGCTGTCAGAAGTAGCTCAAATCTAACACAGTATTTATCTCCATGTATTGACAAAATTTTAGCAGGAAACCAGGAGCCATAATGATCCTGATTTCTTCTCATGACCTCCAACTTGTTCCCTTCTTTGAACCTCATGCTTATAATCTACTGTTAGCCTAACCCTGCATAATCCACATTAACTGTTAAAAAGAGTGTAACTGTGAAGAAACTAATTATGTTTGAAATTGTTATGAGTACTACTAAACCATAGATCCAGCAAAAGATGGACTCAACAAAACAAAGACAATAGTTTAACTTAGTACCTGTAGAAAACCAGATGCGTGCATTAGAATAAACCCAAGGCCTTCAGATCTTGTGATCAAAGAGAATTCCTCTCATCCTGATGAACAATTTGTATATACATCAGCTTTTCCCCTTTGTTTCCTCATGTTCAAAAACTAAATACATAGAATTGATAACAATTTTGATTATTCCAAATTAAAGGAAGCCAGTTTATGTTATGAGGCTTTTTCCCCTTAACCAAGAAGAATCTTCTTCAAAATAAAACACAGATTTAAAAAATCAAAAAGAGACTACTGAGCTGAAATCAAAACAAGTAGAAACAAAGCAAGTAGAAAGCTGCAATGTTTTGGAACTAGAGGTAATCAAAATGACAGAACGACACCATATAATGCAAATACGGAGGACCATTCTCCAAAACATCAACTAGAAACCAATGAGAGAAAAAAAAAAAATCGGTTTTAGTCCTCCAACTAATTTCCGTATAATAGAAGTTAAAACTATCAAATCACAAACTAACCCAATTTTTTTAAAAAAGAATAAAATCTTCAACCCATCAAATACGAACCACCCTTTTTTTTTAAAAAAAAAAGATCTTTTGGAGCTTCTAGCCTCTTCTATCACAAATCAACTAACATTCTTGATCGAAATACCGCAAGAATCACCTAAAAACAGAGACTTTCCACCAAAAGAACAGATAAAGATCAAAGATTTGAACTAAAAAACAATAAGAAGAGCTTGATTTCAAGCGGAAAACAGGAATAAGATTGAATCTTTGGCCATTCCAAATTGCCCGAAAACAAAAATAAAACATGGGAAGAATCCAAGAGACCGATCGGGGACTGACCTGGGGGGGATTGGCAGAGAGGAGAGGCGGTTCGGGGCCAATCCTGACGCTTAATTCTGGAACGGGACCGCAGTAGAACGGGAAAACGGCGTGCTGGTATGCTTCGGAGATAGGCTGGTATAGAACAACTTTAAATAAATAAATAAATAAAAATAAAAAAGAGAATTTTTTTTTCTTAATTTTGTTTTGCTTTTAACTATCCATCGTTGCATAATTAGCTCACCAGCTTTGTAGATCACTAAAACCCGTCATCTTCTTTATTTTTACTAATTTTATCCTATATAATTTTATATTGAAAAAACTGCCTTTAAATTGGTTTCATCACCACGGATGTACCTTAAAAAAAAAAAAGACTGAAAGAGATAAGACATTACCGGGGGGTAACAATGATGAAATGGTAGGGCCCATGGCTTTGCAATGGATAACAGCAACAACATCAAATTACATATATTTATTTTTTTATTTAACTGTAGAGAAATCTTGTGCACATAAAAAATACTATAGGGAAATCGAAATCTCCAGCTGTTTGAGTGATGGAGATCAGCCCAGGGTGCAGGGTTAGTTTAGGATAAGCAAGACAAGACCTGTATTATTGGTAAATGATGCAACCACCAAATAAGCAAATCTCTCACCACCCAAACTGCTTTTAGTTGACTAAATTTTGACTGGATTGCTTCCTATACGGCTCATCACTCCTGAGATTTTCTCTATCTATTTCTTCTTCTTTTTGCCAATTTTTTTTTCCTAATTTTGTTCGTTATACATATACTCGTTGGATAACTATTTGGGTTTGCATAAAGTATGAACAAATGATTGCGTATTAGTGTAATGAATCTGTTATCCTTTTTCTTGAGAAAGATGTGTACCCACGGCTAAGGCTAAGCCTCACTATGTAGCATATACAAGAATTGCATTATTTATCAACCACCTAAAATTTAAATTGTTGCTGTGAAACTAATAGTTGCACCCTTACAGTATCTTGACATAGTGTTGTTTTTATATATATATATATATATACTTTATTTTCCTCAAACAAAAACCGAGAGGATGGCCTTTAACAGTGGAACCTTGGAGGATGGCGGATGGTTGGATCTTCTAGACTGCACATGTATACCATGAAATGAAGAAGATCGCAGACTGAGTCGCCTCCTTTGCTGCATAGCATTCTGACGAGATCATTTGGACACACCTGAGGGTTTCCTCTCATTTGCTTTGTCATTTGTTGCCTCTTGATTCTGTTGATTGTACTTTAGTCAGAGTAGTCTAAGCAGCCGGTGTAACCAAAAAAAAAAAAAAAAAAAGAAGCATGCATCATGTTTCTCATGGAGAGGGGGGGTTCAGCTTTGTCCCAGTTTTTCTTCCTAAGTTGCCTACGGTCGTTCACATCAAAGTTTCCCGTGCACTGATATCCCAAGGAAATCATCATCGCATCCTAAGCGATTTTACCTTCACGGTCATTGACAACAGAACAGTGGACAGAGGATATTGCCCTGTAATCAAATCATGCTTAACTGTCACAAAAAGCATACACTTTCAGCAATTAACCCTGATAAGCTTCTGTATTTGTAACCATGTCCTGCTACAAGAAATCATGTGTAAATTTCCCATTAACCAGATACCTGTATCCTGCTTCAGTCACAGGCAGAGACCATGGAACCCTTTTGTGCTTGGTTTCACACACCTGATAAAGTATCATTCCATAAAAAAAAAAAAAAAGTATAAAAAGGAATTATTGGATATTTTCTCCTCAAACAAGTTTCAGGAACAGCAATCTATTCTAACATCTTGCACTTGGGTGTTAGCTTAAAAAGTGCTACAAATCTTCAGGCCAAAAATACCATCCATTCCATACAAATCTTTTATTATCAGGCATTAAAACCAATCAGCTTGGTAGTAACAATTCAAACATAACCAACTGCTATTTGCTTTAAGACATTATATTGTACGAGTCAGCATACCAGGTCTTGACCTACTAGTGTGTAATTCTTCACTGCATTGCCTATGCAAGAATCATCACAAGTACAGAGATCATGAAACATGTGCGAATGTTAACTCAGCATGGTTAACATAGCCTATCAAGATAAGGAACAAAAGAAAGTGAAGAAATTTCACTGGTGCACTAAAATCCAGGTGCTAATGAAATAGAGTGATTTTGATTGCTTTACTAGATACAACCTAAAAGTTTTAGAGAGAAATGGCTAATCTGATCAAAGCTTGTGCCAGAAACTTCACATTCCATCAGCAAAATTAAATATATATGTTTAGTGCTGAGGAGCACCGTACTGGGGTACCCACGACTGATGGCGGTAAGGTTTCATAGAGGGAATATATATATATATATATATTCCAGTATTTCAATCAATCTGCAGATGAAAGTAAAATAACATGAGTGCAATGAGGATCCAGGAAATATTTATGAACATTGATGAAGAGCCGTACACTAATCCAAATGGGTCATTAGTGTGAAACTAAAACTTCCAGCCGAAATACAAGCTGCTTCCATTTGGAGGAGCTCCTTGCTTCATCTGGAAAAACAAAACAAAACAAAAAAAAAGCCACATCATATCAAAACAAACATGCACCATGAAATTGAAAGATTTAAAAAGGTGTCAACAATCATGAGAATTCTTAGAACCATGTATGCAGTAAAATATGTAAAACTTGCTTTGTTTTCTAGTCTCTCTTTTTGTGAACAAAACCAATCAAGCAAAATGAAATTTCCTTTACAGAATTATAAGGTCAATACCTGATGGGTGTTTGGATAATCTGCAGCACCATAAAGATAGCCTGATAATCCACAGAAGTATCATATATGATTGCTATATTCAAATACCAAAAATAAAGAAAAAAAAGAACATTAGCATAAATCCAAAACATACTCCTGGTGTATCCAGCCCCAGGGTGCTGATAGTATGTGAGAGAAGATCCAGCTATGCCATAGGACAGTGCACCATAGCTAAAACAACAGAATATTAACTAAGAATGTGAATTGATGTGACAGAAATGAAGGGTAGACAAGATATCATGATTACATTTTTCATGTGAAGTCTCATGAAGTTAAAAGAAGAGATCTTGAGCTGGCAATTGGAAAAGAACTGTCAAGACGAGCATGAGGATACCCTCTCAAATCAGATTCCAGTGCATCATCGCCCTACAGAATCAGCCACATAGTTGAGGGCATGATGTGATGATGTCTTAAGAAAGCATATGTTTACCAGCTTCATGAATTACCATTGCAGTAAAAGCATGCTTTCCTCCAGGTAACACATGTTGATAGTCTTGTACAGCAGGGCCTGGCACAAACGCAAAAGAAACAAATGAATTCCAAGAAACCAGTTTATAGGGCTGCTAGAAACTTCAAGAAAAATTACAAATCACTGCTATGGTCATTGAGTGCCAAATAGAAAGCAATGGTCATCAAAGAATCATCAAACATTATAAACCAAATGCAAATGCTCCTTGCTAAACCAGGTCTCAAATAAGGCCAATAATTTCGATGGAACAGGGAGTCCTTCCAGATTATAGAAGGTAGCTACTTTCTAATCCCTCCGTTGAGGTCAAAAAGAACCAAACGAGAAGTTCTCATTCAATGCCAAACCGAAATGAATAGGATATGTCATTGGTAAGCAAGAATAGGGAACTTTCTTCGTGAAAAGCATCAAGGAGCTTGTTCAAATTCACCAGAAAAGTAAAAAGAGAGACATTGTAATAACTATTACAAGAAAGAAAATAGGATGTGTCAAATGTGGCCCATAGACTCCATAGATAATTGCAAAAGGAGGATGTACAGACTACATAGGCTTTTTAAGTCACCATTTGACAAGGCATTAAAGGAACTGGTCATCCAGCTGCCATGGGTAGACTTTCTCATGGAAGGTCTAATAGCCACTTCATATATCTTGATAAAATGGGTCTATCTGTCCTTCAGTTCTCTCATTTTGGCACATTCAAAGTAATTATGACCTACACAAACGATCTATCAATGTCATGGCTGACCTTAATTCCATAGGAATAGTCATAAATTCTCATAACACTGAGGCAGTGTTTGTATAAAATATAAAAGTTTTATTAATATAATTGATTTTTTTCCAAGATTGCAAATTTATTATATTAATATTAAAGGCTCAGGTGTCAAATGTGATGCTGTACCTGGTCATTCAAATCAGACCTCAATTTTGGTACAACGAGAAGGAGTTTACTATGGTCTCGAGAATGAGAAAAGGTGGACCAAAACACGATGCAACTGAGGATTTTTGGAATACACCTATTTCATTTTTTTTTCTTCTTAGTAATATCCCCTGTTTGGTTGAAGTTTGAGAATTAGTGGATTAAGTTGCGGGAAAAAATGAAAAAGTAAGAGGAAGAAGAGAGTTTCGCAGCTTAAACTTATTTCACCAATAAGGGTTAAATAAGTTTAGCCAGCTTCAGCACCTTTTTGGTTAGCTAACCAGCTAGGATTATTCCCCCATTTTTTGACAGTGTTTCGTTGGTTAAGTGGATGACCATCTGCTAAGCCCAACTTACCCAGCACCCAAACACTACCTCAGAGAATATGCCAACCACTAGCATAGCACCTATAGATAATTTACCAATTGCCTTCATGGACACCTAAAAAGCATAGCACCAGAGATCGAACTGCCCACATTCTTCTTTAAATGTCATGGTAATAGGTTGTATAACTAATTTAAAGTTGGCCAGGAAGACAATTTAACCTTGGGTATGTCTGGATAACACTTAGGAAGGAATCATAAATTTTCACTCCAATTATATTTTCAGACCATTAGATATGGTGGGTCTAAAGAAACAATGCTGATAAGGGCGTGAGCTAAAATTGAAAGACCTGCTCATCTATATGACAATAGTTTTCTGGAATAGTTCTTATAAGTGCCATTAGAATCAATTGCAATAAAGCTACTGCAGTCATTTGATTAAATCTTATAGCAATTGTTTTAAGGCATTCAATAGTCACATGCTAATTTAAGAGTTCAAGTTCCTCGTAGGAAATTAACAATTTGATAAAAGAACTCCAATATACTGAAGGGAACAAAAGTAAGCAAGCAAGAAATTTGAAGTTTGAACTTGAACATATTGGCTGTAGAGTGTCAAACGGACATATGATTCCATATATGGCAAACTTAATATATTACTTGAGCTCCAAGATAGTTTGGAGAGAAGGGGGACCAAAACTGAAACCAGAATCTAAGTCCAAAACAAATCACAGCAAAGAAAGAACATTCCAAGTACCTAAGTCTGCAAAATAAGTCACAGCAAAGAAAGAACGCTGAAAATACCTCCACTTTAGCAAACTCTGCAACAGCCTTTAGCCTGAGCTGCCTCCTTGCACGTCAAGAAACAATACCCTTTGTTCTTCCCCATTTGCCGATCCATCATCATCCGGACCTCCACAATCTCTCCGACCTTCCCACACACCCCCCTTTTGTCTTCTTCCTTCGCATCCCTATCAAGCCCTCCAATGAAGATCTCTGTCTTCCTCCACCTTCGCCGCTCCGATATCCCCGCCTCGTCATCCCCAGGAGCTGCCCTTGTTGCCGCCTCCACTGCCTCTCCCTTGTGCTGTTCTACTGGAACATCCTTGTTCTCCTCTCTAGAATCAGGATTCTCTGTCTCCATTGCATCCTCTTGCCGAGCATGATCCACGCTAACAGCCTCATCAGCACCAGCCTTTTCGGGCTCAGACTGCTGCGCAGGGGTTTCTTCGGCTGCTGACACCGGTAAATCTATTGCTGCTGCTGCCGCCACCACTAAATCTACTGCTGCTTCTTGGGCTTTCTCCTCCTCTTTCGCCGCAGATGAAGCCTTCGTTGGAACTCTTTTTTTGATGATCTTCTTCTTCACCATCTTTACTACTCGGGTGGTCCATGTGGTGGGTTTCGGGGCAGCTGCCAAGGGTTCCACCGACACGGTTTCCGATGCCACAGGTTCAGAGGCCTTCGGAGTGACATTCTCCAGCGCAGAGGCGGGGTCCGCCGCAGGGGCAGCCGGTTCTGAAGCTTCCAGAGTAGCCTCCGGACCGGTGGCGGGCTCCGAGGCCGGGGTTGCGATGGAGGCGTGCTCGGTGATGGGGGTTTCGGTGGCGGCCAGAAAGATGGGGGTGGCCGAGTCGGCCGGCCGAGGAGGGGCGACGGAAGCGGTGGATTGGAAGGCGGGAGTTTTGGCTGCGGCGGCGGCGGCGGATTTGGAGGCGGGGGTTTGGATTTGAGGGTAGATTTGCGGACGGTACTGACAACTCGCCTCTTGGGAGCCACTGGACCGGGAGGTTCTACAAGAGTTGGGGCGCGGGGGAAGTGAGTGTCGAAGATATAAACGTTCGGCGCATCGTTTCCTCTTCTTGTCTCCCCCTTTTCTTTCTTTTCTATTCTTTTCTTTTCTATTCTTTTCTTTCCTTTCCTTTCCTTTCCTTTTCTTTTTTTTCCCTAACAAACGTACCAAACATACAAATATATCTAAAAAAAGTCAAAAAATATAATTTCCGGAGTGCTTCGGATAAGTCCTCCTTCCCCAGCCAAAAAGTCTCACCAAAATAGTTAGCCACATAAGAGGCTATCCAATCCACTACCTCGTTGGCCTCACAGTATACATAATTTGCTTGAACGACCACCCCCACACATCATAGCCCGAATATCCATGAGCAACGGGTGACTATTGCCCACACCACTCGTGCCTTGATGGATCCAATCGATGACTGTCATCGAGTCACCCTCGATGCACTATAGCACATGCAGGCAGAAAACATCGGGCATAACTCAAGCTGGATCGGGTTGCCCCAAGCTCCGCCCCTGGAACCGTAGTGTCAAAAATCTGGCAGCCACCACCCGGAATCACCCTAGAGTCCAGACCTCTGATAATAAAGCCCACCCCTCCCCTGCTCCTGCCATCCAGAACACATCCGTCGAAATTCACCTTGAGGAAACTCGAAGATAGGGGCTCCTAGGTGAAAAACACTGTGCAAAAGGCTTTATGAGCAAAAGACGAGCTCCAGGTGCCCCGAGTTATCAAGGATCCATCCGACAAGTATGACTAAATAACCTCAACTGCCTAGCTCCAAGCCCGCTCAATCACAAACCACGGAGGGAGGCAACTCTCGCCAAACGTTCAGGCATTCCTGGACAGCCAGATCTGACACGCTAAATAGGTTATCACTGTAGCTGCCTATCTCAAGTGTGGTGAAGCCGCCCACCGTCTAGTCATCTGCAGCAAGCCTTGTTTGGCGTATTGTTGATGGTAGAGCCTTTGAGGCAGAGCTATTATAAAAAATTATTTATCGTTCAATAATTTTAATATGTATTTGATAAATAAATTAAAAAAATATTTTTGATACAACAAAAATAACTATAAAAAATATTACATAATATTATACAACAAAAT
>JAOXJJ010000359.1:3143175-3156606 GCA_025769935.1 Phoenix roebelenii | reverse complement strand
GGGCTCAATGGCAGCGTAGGCCGAGGTTGAGCTGCTGTCGGAGCTTTCATGCTCTTTGACCTCGAACTTGGTCGAGGTGCCATCAGGCGGAACTTGAGTTCACGGCCAGTGACTTGGCATCCCCGAGCCCGACCGGGACATCATCGGGCAGAACTCGAGGTCATTGTTGCGGGCCGTCTCGAACTAGGTCAGGCCTTTGTTTGGAGAAATTTGTAGTCAGTGGAGATTGAGATAGAGATTGGCAACGCGGAGCATTCCGAGCTTGGTCGAAACATCCCGGACTTGGTCAGAAGATCGCGCGCGAGGAAGAGGGAGCCTGGGCTCGCGGTCGACTCTGCGATGCCTTCCAAGATTGATTGAGACTCGGCTCGTGGTCGATTCAGCAAAGCATCCCGACCTTGGTTGGAGGATCCCGAACCTGGTCGGAGCTTTATCGAAGATACATATGGGAGGCGGGCCTCGTCCGTTGATCGTTCTGCAATATAACCAAGTAAGCATAAAGAGATATTCGTGCTGAATAGTGTGTACCTCTTGTGCAGTTGGAGCTAAGTGTCTCGGGACGGGTTGCTCGAGCCGAGCAAAGCGACTCTGCTCCGAGGTCGACTTCAACGACCCATGGTCGGCTCAGCAAGGTGCCTTCACTCAGCTCGAGGCGCATTGTCGGGGGGTGCTGAATGTCGTCAAAAGGTCGTGGAGATGTCGCCCCGAGATCGAGGGAGACTTGGCTCGACGGAGATCGAGGGGGCTTGGGCCCACGATCGACGCAGCGGGGCATCCTGAGGTCGAGGGAGACTTGGCTCGCGGTCGACACAGCAGGGGCTTCGCAGTATTTTTCGAGGTCGAGGGAGACTTGGCTCACGGTTGACACAGTAGGGGCTTCGCAGTGCTTCCCGAGGTCGAGGGAGATTTGGCTCGCGGTCGACGCAGCGGGGCATCTCGAGGTCGAGGGAGACGTGGCTCATGGTCGACACAGCGGGGCATTCCGACCTTAGTCGGAGGATCATGCGCAAGGTCGAGGGAGCTAGGGGCTCGCGGTCGACGCAGCGGGGCATCCCGAACTTGGTCGGAGGATCATGCATGAGGTCAAGGGAGCCGGGGGCTCGCGGTCAACTCTGCGATGCTTTCCAAGGCCGAGGGAGCCGAGGGCTCACGGTCGACGCAGCGGGGCATTCCGAACTTGGTTAGGGGATCATGTTGGAGGTCGAGGGAGCTGGGGGCTTGCGGTCGACTCTGTGATGCTTCCCGAGACCGAGGGAGCTGGGGGTTCACGGTCGACACAGCAGGGCATCCCGAACTTGGTCGGAGGATCATGCACGAGGTCGAAGGAGCCGGGGGCTCGCGGTCGACTCTGCGATGCTTCCCGAGGCCGAGGGAGGTGGAGGCTTGCGGTCGATGCAGCGGGGCACCCCGAACTTGATCGGGGGATCATGCTCGCGGTCGACTCTGCGATGCTTCCTGAGGTCGAGGGAGCCGGTGGCTCGCGGTCGACACAGCGGGGCATCCCGAACTTGGTCGGAGGCTTGTTGGAGATGGAGATTGGACTCAGAGTTGTCGAGACGGAGCATCCCAAACTCAGTTGGGGCATTCGAACTTGGTCGGGCATCCTAAAGTTCACAATTAGATTATCATTAGGAGAAGTATTGAATAATTGGAGAAGAGCTGTAAGTAAATTAACATATGGAGAAGTGTTAATTATGTTCTCAAACATCAGAGACCCCTGAGGGCTCTACTGGTAATATATCTGGAGATTTTCGGAGTTCCAGCTTTGGAGAATGGAAGTCCCTTCGAGGGACTCCAACTTGTATGCTTCGAGCCGCTGGACTCGAGCAACTCGGTACGACCCCTCCCAGTTTGGGGCAAGCTTCCCTTGTTCAGTAGGTTGGGAAGCTTCAGCTTTCCTTAGGACGAGATCCCCCATCTTGAAGAGTTTGACTTTCACCTTGGAATTGTAGTACTGCGCTGCTTTCCGTTGGTATCTAGCCATGCGGACTCGGGCAGCCTCCCTTGTCTCCTCCACGAGGTCCAGATTGTTTCTGAGCTGAGATGAGTTGGAGGCTTCATTGTAATTCTCCACGCTCAACGACGAAAGTCCTATTTCCAAGGGGATGACGGCTTCCATTCTGTAAGCTAGATTAAAAGGGATCTCATCGGTGGAGAGTCGAAATGTAGTCCTGTAGGCCCAGAGGACATTGTAGAGATCCTCGATCCATTGCTCTTTGGCTCGGCCGAGTCTAGGTTTGAGTCCTTGGAGGATGGTGCGGTTCGTCACATCGGTTTCTCCATTCGTCTGTGGATGGACGACCGAGGTGAAGCGGTGGTCGATGCCGAGCTCGGAGCAAATTTTCTGAAGCGGGCATTATCGAATTGGCGATCGTTGTCGGATATGAGGATGTGGGGAAGTCCAAATATGCAAATTATTGATTTCCAGATAAAGTCTCGCATCTTCGGCTCAAAAATTCGGGCCACCAGCTAGGCTTCGACCCACTTGGTGAGGTAGTTGATGGAGACAATGAGGAATTTTCTCTATCCTGAGGCTAGAGGGAATGGTCCCAAGATCTCGATCCCCTATTGGGAAAATGGCCAGGGGCACTGATCGAGGTCAGTGGAACCGAAGGTCGACGCTGAATGTTAGCGTTTCGCTGACACCAATCACACTTTTGGACAAAGTCCAATGCGTCTTTTTGAAGTGTGGGCCAATAATATCCTTGACGCAGAATTTTGTGGGCCAGAGCCCGACCTCCTAGATGGTTCCCACAGATTTCTTCGTAAACCTCTCGCATGGCATAATCCACCTTTGAGGGGCAGAGAAATCTGAGAAGAGAAGAAGTGAATGACCTGCGGTAGAGCTTGCCTTCGTATAGAAGGTATTGAGAAGCCTAACGCCTAATCCGGCTGGCTTCGAGCTCGTCATTGGGGAAGACTTTGCTCTGCAGGTAGGCGACGAACGCATCCATCCAGCTTGGCTCGATCTCGATGCAGAGAGTTGGTTCAGGCTCTTCGATGCTAGGTGCCTGGAGATACTTGAGCACTGTGGTCTTCGGGAGCTTGCTTATGAGGGAGGTCGCCAGTTTTCACAATTGGTCCGCTCTTACATTCTCCGCCCTAAGGATGTGCTGGATGTCGAAGGAGCCCAGCTTAGGGATGAGGTCTCGGACCTTTTGGAGATACTTCTGCATTGATGGCTCTCTTGCTTCAAAGTTTCCCAAGATCTGGCTCACGACCAGTTGAGAGTCGCTGAAGGCCTTCAAGATCCCGACCTTCAGCTCATTTGCCAGGTTCAGCCCAGTAATAAGCGCCTCATACTCCGTCTCATTATTTGAGGCAGAAAATTCGAAGCGTAGGGCCTGCTCCGCAACTACCCCATCTAGGCCGGTGAGGATGAGGCCCGCTCCGCTACCCCCCGAGGTCGAGGAGCCGTCTACATGTAGAACCCATGGCTGCTCTAGGGTCTTCGTCGATGTAAGCTCGGGCTCGGGATCATCAGGCAGAGTACATTCAACAATGAAATCGGCGAGCACTTGGGCCTTAACGGCTGGCCTCGGGCGGTATTCGAGGTCGAATTCTCCGAGCTCGGCCGCCCACTTTGCGATCCTCTCCGCATGATCCGACCGTTGCAGAACTTGCTTTATAGGCTGGTCGGTCAGTATGGCCACGGTATGGGCCTGAAAATAGGATCGGAGCCATCAAGCTGAGATGACCAGAGTATAAGTCGTTGAGATTTGTCTTCTTCTCGGATCAGGATCGAGCTTACCACCACCGGAAAGACAGCCATGTACAGATAGAGAAGCTCGCCTTGCTGAGGCTTAGTGAGGAGCGGAAGGGAGGCAAGATAGCGTCTGAGCTCTTCAAAGGCTTGCTGGCATTCTTTGGACTACAGGAAGTTCTTCGGCCGCTTGAGGATCTTGAAGAATGGGAGGCATCATTCGGCCGACTTGGATACAAACCTTCCTAGTGCTGCAACTCGCCCAGTAAGCCGCTGTACCTCCTTGATTGTCTTTGGTGGCACCATTTTTTGCAGTGCTCGAATCTTCTCAGGATTTGATTTGACTCCGCATTGGGTTACCACGAACCAAGGAACTTGTCCGAGGTAACTCCGAAGGTGCACTTGACGGAGTTGAGCTTCATTCGGTACTTCCTGAGGATGGAGAAAGCTTCATTGAGATCAGCAATGTGGTGCTCCGTTGTCCGGCTCTTCACCAATATATCGTCTACATAAACCTCCATGTTTTGGCCTATTTGATCTTTAAAGATCTGGCTGACCAGCCTCTGATATGTCGCTCCGGCATTCTTCAGCCCGAACAGCATCACTTTGTAGCAGTAGAGACCCTTGTCAGTGATGAAGGCTGTTTTCTCCTCATCCTCGGGCGCCATTCGGATTTGATTGTACCCCGAGAAGGCATCCATGAAGGTCAGCAGCTGGTGTCCCGAGGTGGAGTCGACGAGTTGGTCGATAGCGGAAAGGAAAAAGTTATCATTTGGACAGGCTTTGTTCAGGTCGGTGTAGTCCACGCACATGCACCATTTTCGTTAGCCTTCTTCACGAGGACTACATTGGCGAGCCAGTCAAGGTAGGAGACTTCTCGGATGAAGCTAGCCTCGAGGAGTTTGTCCACCTCCTCGGCCATCGCTCGCTGTCGCTCCAGCGCAGAGCCCTGTTTCTTCTGCCTTACAGGCTTGCAGGTTGGTTTCACCTGGAGTCGGTGAACCATGACCTCGGGGTCTATTCTCAGCATATCCGTGGGCGACCAAACGAAGACGTCCTTGTTGGACTGGAGGAACTCAATCCGATGATTTCTCTCGCGCAAGTTCAGGCCGGAGCCAATCTGCACGGTTAGCTCTGGGCAGTCTTTTCTTAATGGGATTTGGATGAGGAGCTTACCAGGTTCTATCCGTTCTCTCCGAGGCTCGTCTCATACTTTCAGGGTTTCAATGGGCAGGACCTGGTCCGACACTTGGGCTGGCACCTCAATTGGTTGTTCTGCTTGGCTCGATTCTTTGGTTGGTTATTTTGCTTTGAGGGTTGCCATGTAGCATTGCTTGGCTATCATCTGGTCCCCACGAGCTTCGCCTACTCCTTGTTCGGTAGGAAATCGTATGAGCAGATGGTACGTCGAGATCACTGCTTAGAGGGCGTTGATCCCTGGTCGTCCAAGAATGGTGTTATAGACTGAGGGCAGGCGGACAACAAGGAACTCCATCCTCATGGTACTCTCTCAAGGGGCGATCCCAACCGTGATAAGTAGGAGGATCTCACCCTCAACCGGGATCGAGTCTCCGATGAATTTGACCAGCAGAGTATTCATTCTCCAAAGCTGGCCGTCTGTCATTCCTATTTTTTGGAAAGCATCATAATACAAAATATTTGCTAAGCTTCTATTATTAACTAAGACACGCTTTACATCAAACTTATTCATGACCATGGAGATGACCACAGTATCATCGTGAGGAGTCTCAACTCCTTTCAAGTCCTCGTTCGAGAACGAGATGGCCTTAGAAGTGTGTTGACGCTTCGGAGGGGTCCTTCTCCCGACCGATTCTCCAGCAGAGCTTCCTTCGGACGGGCCTCTTCCTATGGGGTTGATGGTGCCAGCGATAGGCTTGTTGTCATTTGGACCTTCGGGGGGCGCAGCATTCTCCTCCGACCTTCTTTCATCACGCTAGTTATGCATGAACCAGTTGAGGACCCCATAGCGAATGAGTGCTTCGATCTCGTCTCAGAGTCGAAAACATTCATTTGTATCGTGGTCGTGGTCTCGGTGGAAGCGACAGTATTTTCTGGAGAGGCGTCGGAGTTCTGATTCCTGCATCAGGGGTGGGGGTTGGAGATAGTTCCGACCTTCTATCTCCATAAGAATCTCCGCCCGGGATGTATTGAGTAGAGTGCAGTTCTCGTACCTTTCCGGGGGGATTCGCTGCCAAGGTGGAGACCTTGGCCGAGGCGGGGATCTCGATCGAGGCTGTGCCCGTTGTCGAGGTGGACTCCTTAGACGTGGTAGATTCTTCTCTCGATGGGGGGACCGACTTCTCGGGCAACCGTGCTCCTCGCGGCACCTTTTCTGCTTCTTCAAGGTCTGCTCGGTCGCACTTCGCATACTTCCGAGCTCGGGCCAACATTTCGATGAAGTCGGCGGGAAAGTTCTTCTCAATGGAGAAAAGGAACCTGTTGGACCGAGTTTCTGTCTTTAGCGCTGACATGGCTATCGACTGATCGAGCTCGCGAACCTTTCAGGTTGTGGCGGTGAAGTGGTCGATGTAGTCTTTGAGAGACTCTCCCTCTTTTTGCTTGATGTCGAGAAGGAAGTCCGACGTACGCTGCTGACGTCGGCTAGCGGCAAAGTTGGTGGCGAACTGTCTGCTGAGCTGTTCGAAGGAGGAGAAGGAGAAAGGTAGTGCTCTACCTGGGGCATTTGGAACTGTGGTGGGACCGGTTCATCCTCAATCTGGCTGTGGAGCGTCTCGATCTGCCGCTCAAGTTTCTCGACCTTCCTGTCGAGTTTCCCGCCTTGGGGGACTGCCACGGTGGTCTGCTCCGGCGCTGGTTCGCTTGGGGTTGATTTCACCTCTGAGGGCTGCGGTCGTCTGTCTGGGTGTCTCCCTAGTGGTTCTCTCCGGGGAGACGCCCGAGTTGAGTCCTGGTAACCGCGTTGTCCTCCATTGTTGACCCTCGAGGAATCATGGGAATTTTTCCCTTGGAGAGTCGGTTTCTTTGGAGGGAGGGCCGGTTGAACCTGAATCTGTGGAGGCGGCATAGGAGGGGCCTCCACGCGTTGCAAGCCTTGGACTGCGGAAGCCAAGGCTTGAACTTGCTGTACCAGAATGTTGAACTGCTCCGGTTGGACTTGAGGAATTGGATCCGCCGGAGGCCTTGGTGGTGAGTTCTGGACTAAGTGTCCGGAACTTGGTGCACGATGATGGAAGATGTTGGAGGCTCATTTGCTTCTTAGCTTCATGATCACGACTCGGGCCCTTCCTCTAGCGCCAACTGTTACTGGAAATTGGATCTGGGGGTGACCACTGGCCGAGAAGGAGGAGCTCCGGTGCTTATGGTGCGTCGGCGGGCTGCGTCCTTCGGAGGACCTGCAAAAAGTCGATGGCCGGAGCTTCCGGCGCCGGCCCTTCGATGCTTAAGTCAAAGGGAGGCTTTAGTGGAGAAAGAGGGATGAGTTGTATATCGAAGTCTAAAAATTAGAATCCTCCTTCAAGAGAAAGAGTTTTTCCTTTTATAGGAGGGGTAAAGGGTTACCTGTGATGTGACCAGATGAATTAAACGAGTTACCATCATGATTGAGCATGATCGTGTGAATTAATGCATTGTCGTGGAGGGCTAGACTGGAGCAGATGAGTTGTTGTGGGTGACCGAACGTAGTTGAGTGAGTCAACTGGTTGCCGTGGAGGGCCTGAGATTTTAAGTAGGCTAGAGGTTTGTGGAGATCGTGCGCATTTAATGGTTGGCAGTCATAGTAGGGCATGGTCCCTGGTTGATATGTTGTGGCATGGCTGGTGAGCGAAGCATGGTGCGGTGAGGCTGCTGCAGGACGTGGCCGCAGCATGTGGATGACAAGATCGGCCTTCTCAGGTCGGCTCGGCCTTTGTGAACTCGGCTTGGTCTACTGAAGTCGGGGCGCCTCAAGGTCGGGTGCCTTGGGGTCGGGCGCCTTGAGGTTGGGCGCCTTGGCGCCCGGCGTTACGTGCCGGCGACGCATCCACGTGCTTCGGGGCAATCCATTTCCCCCGCAACAATTACCATTTCTGATGCACTTTCAAATTTGAATTTGAATTTTAAATGTACCGAAAATGATAGTCATATTGGCATATCTTGTGATTGTTGTTGGAAATAAATAAACTTAATTGTGCATTGAATCAAGAGATGTTATTTGATACATTTGTGTTTCTAATAAACCTTTTGTCTTACCTATGAAATTTACTTAGAATTCCTCTTCATGAGTAAAACCGTAGTGTCATTCATAAATATGACTCTTGGTATTTTGTATAGAGGTTACTTAAAGGGTTGCAAAATCCTCTTTATAAAAGGTTATTACTTGAGTCATTTTGTAATGAAGAGAGTTGAAAAAATTTAATACAAAGTAAGGTCCTTTTCATTCCTTAGTGAAAACAATACTACGATATTCTTCTTCTCCTCCATCCACCTCTTCAATTGTAACTAACATGAATTGAATATCCTATCAGAAGATAGGAGTAAATCACCAAACTTGTATTTTGAGAAGTTGTTGATGCAAAAGTCGTGAGCTCCATAATATTATAGCTGGCCATAAGGAGCAAACAAATCTGTTATTAATAGAGACGGGTTGCAAAGCATGTCAAGCTAAAGTATGACTGGAGACTGTTTATGTGCATGGTTTGAAGGAACTTTCTCTTAGAAAAAGGCTATAGAGTAGCTGAGGGTATCTGAGTGCACTGGTTTAGTGCGATGGGTCCAGATAGGTTCGAGGGTTGGCGAGGGTTGGCGGGCAGCATCTCTATCTATAATGGGTAGATTGACCCTGATCAAATCTGTATTAGGCTCCATGCCCATCTATCACATGGCGAACACAGTGGTGGCAAAGACACTGTTGATGAAGATTGAGCGGCTACTTCAGAGTTTCTTTTGAGGCTCATATGGAGGTGGTCATGGGGTGCACCGGTGGCATGGGAGAGCGTTTGCCTTCCATCCAACAGGGGCGGCCTTGGGGTACTATCTCTTCTGGAGAGGCGAAAGGTGTTCATTACGCGACATGTAGTTCGGTTCATATTGGACTTGCAGGAGTTTTGGAGTTGGACCATGGCAGCCCGCTATGGGTGGGGGGCACTGAGGTGTCGGCCCGAGAAGGGCAGAGAGATAGCGAGGTACCTTCGTACTGTATTGGCTCACACCAGATACCTGATAGGTGATGGGCGGAGCATTGATGTTGCTAGTGACTCGTAGGTGGATGTCCTCCCCTTGTGGCATTGGCCTACTACGGTCAACGCTGAGGCAGCGGAGGGCCTGCGTGTATGCAATCTCCTTGTTCTCAGAGGGGCTGCATGGGATGAGACTAGGTTTTTTAAGCTTTTTGAGGAGCACCTTGCGGACAGGATCCGATCTCTTCCGGTACCAGGTTGTGCATGCTTAGATATCTGGGTATGGAGTACCTCGGTAGGACCAGAGTCAGGGTGGGAGATCTTTCCTGCATCCTTCGACGAGAGCATGAGCTGGGGCAGATTGTCATGGATCTGGTCCATGGGTCTCTACCTAAGGGACTTGCACGGCCTACTAGTTCTGGCTGGTAAAGAATGCTCGAACCTTTGGCGAACACAACATGTCGTCGAGGCTCGTGGTGGAGAACGCCCGGGCTCAAACGGCGGAAATTAGTCATATCACACCCGTTAGAGGGGCCTTGACAGTTCGGAACATCTGAGGTTTCCATTCTGCTTCGGCAGCACCCCGCATGATGTTTTTTACCTGGGAGCCCGCACCCTCGAGCTTCCTCGAGGTCAACTTCGATGGATCTATCTTGGACGGAGGCACGAGGGGAGGCGCGGGTTTTGTTTTACAGGACTCATACGCCAGGGTAGTGGCTATAGGTGGCTGTTAGTTATTTGACATCTCAATTTTCGGTGCGGAGCTGAGGACTGCTTGAGCGGGCCTTCGTCATGCATGACATTATTTACGAGCCAACTCTATTATTCTTGAGGGTGACTTGGCCATGATCATCAGTTGGATTCGAAGGGGACCCAAGGGGCAACGGCTGTGACCACCTATTGCTCTAAGATATCTGGGCAATGCTGAGGAATGAAGGGGCCTCCAGACCAAGCACGTTTTCCAAGAAGCCAATAGGGTTGCGGATTAGGTAGTTACTTATGTGGCCAGTCATTCTGGTAGTACCTTATGGGCTAGAGATGGGGAGTTACTTTAAGCACTCCGAGGCATTTTGTTTTTTGACTTTATTGGGTGCATCTGTACTCGTCAGGTATGATCCACCAACTTTAGCCAAAAAAAAGGCTATAGAGTTCATGGCGACTCTTCATTTGTTTTCACACATTGCTTGACTAAATTGTACTACTGGCTGGGGCCAAGTAAATTATGCATGAGTGGGTAATGTTAATTCTAGTACGTATAAAGTTCGTGATTAGGCTCTTTGATTGATATAACAACCATCCAAATTTTATTTGGAAATTTCCAAAATGAAAGTTGAAGATATGGCCCCCTACTCATTCTCTTATTTTCTAAGAAAAAAAACTAAATCAAAGCAGGCGGATAGGATTTACCCATTTAAAAAGCGGCAAAATGTTCAAATATCTTGTACATCATCAATCAAGTACCTAGGACCTCATTCTTCTCCTTGCAAAAAAAAAAAATCTACATAAATGCTTACTTGGCAGCAGGACTAGGTCAATATAGCATGTTATCCGATGCATATGGACTTGTCTTGATATCTTCCGGTTAGAGCTAATCATGGGTTGGGCGTCGAGCCCAGACTATACTTATTTTTATTTGGGCTTCGAGCCGGGCTTATTTAAAATTTAATACTTTCTATGCCCAAAGCTAGCTTATGATGAGCTCTATTCTTGGTCATCGGTCAATACGATTTTGACACCTTGATCTATAATCATTAATGTATTTAGCTTTTGATAGCCTTTAGAAAGTACTTTGCTATCATACTGCTCTAGGTTTTTTTTCTTTTCTTAAAAATTAAAAGAAAAAATAAAGCTTCCTCAAAAAATAAAAAAATAAAAAGGTTGGGCCTGGCATGGGAGAGGATTAGGTATTTTGTTGCTTCTTTTGCTTCTGCTTTGTCATCTTTCATTTTCTGTATTTGGTTGGAAAAAGAGAACATATAAAAACCAAATCAAATAATGAAGAAATTGGAAACTAAAAGAAAAAACCAAAGAAATCATTATTTAGATCAAAACTTTTAGATCATGTTGGCATGCCGTTAAAGGATGCATAATATAGTTGGTCGATAAACTGATTTGGTTAAAGAAGAACAAATAGGATAACCTAGATAAGTTTATTTTAGGGGGAGGATAAAATAATATTATCCATCCAAAGGATTTGAAAATACACTTACATCAAATAGAAATGAAAACATACACAAAATCATCTCATTTTCCATATGGTCCTATGATTTGTAAACATCCTCATAACTTCAAAATCTAATACGACAAGTCTAAAATTTACCTTATTGTCCCTTGATGCTTGCTTGTGAGTTGTTAGGCATCCTCGCACGCAAAGTGGAGGATATTTAAGGTGTTGAAGATATAGGTGTGGAATTCTTCAGAAAACCACAATTTTATGCTAGAGTTTATATAGAAGGGTTGATTATTAATTTAATATAAATATAATAAATTTCAGTTAAAAGATATTTATGCTTTTATGCAAGTATTAACAATAAAAACATACATAAATTATTTTTGCAATAAGTGTATATACAATGACTATAAGAAAGGGAGACTTTAGATTGTCGGGTAGTACTAAATTAAATTTTCGAGCCATTATAGGATAAGATGATAACAAGCATTTGGTAGCAAAGTCGACAAGAAGTATTTACTAATAGTTATGTCCAATTCATTACTAAAGTATTATTATGTGTAACAGCATGGGATAATATTCTCTCTCTTGCAAGAGTGCATCTACAACCTAATATTATTTAGGCATCTCGTTACACATGCAATGTACAGGGTGTGTTCAGCTAATAAAGAGTGTATTGTGCTCCTATCAATCATGATTACTTAAAATGAATATAGAAGCATATATCAAATTTTAGTTACTACAATTTCAAGGGAAGTAAAATGTGTGAACTCAAGCACACTAATATTAGACATTTAATTTAGTGCGTTAGTGTGAGCAAGCATGGGTGGCTTTCATTTGCCTCCAATGGAAACAACGGAAAAAAGTGAATCAATAGTTCAATACTAACATATTTTTTTCTAACAAATGCCGGTACAGGTGCTCGCGGGCGCTTCAGGTGTGGGGCCTCGTATTGACCCACCGACTGACATTCACCTCCATTGAGATCTTTCTGAGCCAGTTGAGGGACTCAGCTCGGAGATTTAACACGATGGATAGGGCAGCAGTATGAGCTTATGTGGCATATCATATTTGGCTGGACAGGAATGCGAGGATCTTTGAGGGAAGGGGTTTTATCCGAGATCAATAGTTGGTAGGGCTCTTGCACATGCAGCTGAGTTGGTGAGCGCGGCAGCTGACATTACACTTGGAGATGACAGGGACATTTAGGGTTCCTCTTTGGCTCTTTCAGCGCTTAGGTATGCGATGATATCGATGGTATCTTGGGAACCCCCACCCCCTGGATTTCTCAAGGTGAATTTTGACGAAGTGTGTCGACCGGTGGTAGCAGATGTGGCGTGGGTTTTGTGATCCGAGACTATGATTCTAGATTGATCATGGCCGGAGGTCGGCGTACTTTTGACGGGTCAGTTCCTGTGGTGAAGCTGCACATGGTATGCTAGAGCACACCTGGGTGCTCGACGGATACTCTTAGAAAACGACTCATCCAAAGTGGCCGACTGGATTCGGTGCAGACAGGCTAGGCCGGATCTACATCCGCTACTCCGAGACATTTGGAGCATGGGGGAGGAGTTAGATATATTTTGGGCTTCGCATATTTTTCGGAAGGCAAACAGTGCTGCGGACTGGATCACCTCCTATGCAGCCCATCATTTTGGATATGTATTTTGGGGTACTTGCGATCGTGTGCTGCATGCATTAGATCGTATTTTTCTTGTGATTGCTCTGGTATCTCTTACCGACGTGTGTAGTGAGAAGCCGGTATCACCAAAAAAGAAAAAAAGAAAAAAAAAATGCTGGTACACTTTCTGCGAAGACAATTTACATTTTTTACATATAGAACCCTGACAATGCCTAAATTACAGATATATCGTATTTGTAATGCGGGTCATCGTTGCGCACGTCTTAAAGCAATGCCGTCCTCCAATTTACAGCGGACCCTGGGTCGAACTTCGGACAGACTATTTCACATGCAGCCCCCTCCAGAATATCAAAATAATGAAGATCTCAGTCGTGTCATGCACCTGATTTCTTCCACGAGCCGTCGGCAATCAGTTACCGACATTGATTCACATCTTCCTCCATATCTTTTTCAAACAGATCCCTGTCAAAAAGATGAAATTATAATTTTTACGCACGTGCGGTGGTATCCTTGGGCTCCCAAAGATTTCCTCATCCGTCTCTCCCGCTGGCGACGACTTCGAAGTCGAGCTCCGAAACACCCCAAGTCCGCCGCCTCGTAATCTCCGTCATTCTCTAGCTATACCCTATAAATAGGAGCTCTCGATCTTCGCTCGGTTCCTTCTAATTCTCCGCCACTGTCCCCCGGCGAGCTCGTCTCCTAGGGTTTCCGCCCAAGAAAGCAAAAAATGGCCCAATCACTGCACCTCCTCGCCCCTCCCCCCCCATCCCCGTCCTCTCGG
>JAOXJJ010000359.1:3130895-3143139 GCA_025769935.1 Phoenix roebelenii | reverse complement strand
CATCATCACCGACTCCTCCGCCGCCAGATCTGCCGCGCCTCCGCCGCCCCGCCCCCGGCGCCCGATCTCGGCCCGGTGGTCCTTGCCTCCGAGAACGGCATCAGCTCCTCCGCGGCCGCCGCGGCGGCCATCGACGTGGACGCGGTGACGGAGGCGGAGCTGAAGGAGAATGGGTTCCGGAGCACGCGGCGGACCAAGCTGGTGTGCACGATCGGGCCGGCGACGTGCGGGGCGGAGCAGCTGGAGGCGCTCGCCGTTGGGGGGATGAACGTCGCCCGGATCAACATGTGCCACGGCACCCAGGACTGGCACCGCCGCGTCATCCGCCAGGTCCGCCGGCTCAACGAGGAGAAGGGGTTCGCCGTCGCCGTGATGATGGACACCGAGGGGAGTGAGATCCACATGGGTGATCTCGGCGGCGCCGCCTCTGCCAAGGCCGAGGTGAAGATTCTTGATGGTTCTTTTTCAACACATAAATTTGGTTGCCTTTTCTTTGGCTTAGATCTAGGTGATGTCGAATCTTGACTTAGCTGATCCAGTCTCTTCGCTAGTGGCCTATAATAAGCAAACATTTTTGTATGTAATTTTTATATTCTAATTAAACATGATGAATTAGGGTGCTAATGATGTGCACTAACTTTTTTCCCCCTTGCTTTTTTTTCCCCTGGTAAGTTATTGGGTTCCCACATCATGTGCGATAACTTGGAGTTGGAAATATATGAAAGTACTAGTTACTTCTAGGATTACTGACACCATCGCCTACTTTCACCACACCAGAAATGACTACTCGTAATTGATATAACCTGTTCAAAAGTTGAGCTTATCAAAAGGAGGGAAGCTGCGAACAATTTCGGTGATGCCGTTTGTTATAATTGACCATCAATTCTAGTGGCCCTAGAGCATATTTTCTTCGAGCATGGCTCAGGAAGGGTCATAACTAGGGATGTCGGTGTGATACAAGTGGGAACCATAAATTGGATTCATGTAGAAAATTCTCAAACTCATTTTGATGCCTAATAAAGAAAGCTTAGACCTGGGAATATCCCCTTCAATTTTCAATGGATTAATGCCTACTAGTTGATTGCTTGTTACAAGTGCAGCTTAATCTTTTCCATTCTAGGAAATGACTTTGTTTTGGCAGGCTTCTCCAGATAGGTGCATCACCCTAATTTTGGTGCTGAAATTTTGATAACCTTGTATTTTTCCTGTTCCATCTAAGGCACCTATCTTGATGCTCTTGCTTTTAGACGCTAGACTTATCCAACTGAAATCACTTTTAACTTCTATGCCCGTCTATTGTATTCACAAGTTATGCAACATAGAATTTGGACTGTAGATATATATTTGCATGTTTACCATGCACTCTGTTATGTCGTATTCTATGCTATGCAGGATGGTGAGATTTGGACGTTCAGTGTCAGGGCTTTTAACTCGCCCCTTCCAGACCGAACCATTCAGGTGAACTACGATGGGTTTGCTGAAGGTTATGTTCTGACCCATTGTTTGCTTAAGAGACAAGGCTCTTCTTTTTATTTTTTGTATTACTTCTGTATTCTTTAATGTTTAAGCTGTTGGAATTTTTGACAGATGTGAGGGTGGGTGATGATCTTATCGTGGATGGGGGAATGGTCCAGTTTGAGGTGATTGAGAAGATTGGTCCAGATGTAAAATGTCGATGTACCGATCCTGGTTTGCTGTTGCCACGGGCTAATATAACTTTCTGGCGCGATGGTAGTCTAGTTAGGGAACGTAATGCCATGCTTCCTACAATTTCTTCTAAGGTGGGTACATCCTTATGACGTGACTGAAAATCTTTGAAAATTGTAAGTTAAGTGGAGGAATCTGTTGAACTGATTATCAATTGTCATGATATGCTTGAATGTTGAATTTGCTAAACTTTTGTAACTACTCATTTCATGGTTTTCATTTTGGTTTCCTTGTTAACATACAGAGCACTACCCATATTAAAACCTCGTTATTTAATAACTTCTCCCTTCATCTTAAATACGATGGGTACTATGAAAGCTCATTGACTTGTATACGAACATCCATGAACAAGTTTTTTGTTGAATTTTGTGGAATGTTGATGTAACTTGAGGAATACAAATGTTTGGATATCTTCTGTCGCTTATAATATTCATCAATGCTGTGAATTTCTTTTCTTTTTATGTCTAACTCAGGTCATCCCCACTTACATTCTTTCTTCTCAACCTTTTGCCATGACTTCCACTAGGGTAGTTTGGGTGATTCTCTTTCTGTATTCTTTGGATCAGGTTCAAGCCTGTCATTTTTGGTTGCTATTAGAAGATTGTTGCAACTTGGTAGATATCTTTGATTCCTTTTGTCAATTGCTTGCTGATTATCCATGGCATTTTCGTCTTTGTCAAGTTTAACCAATGCACCAAGCTCTCTTGTAGGTTGCAGCTTGATGTCTGAACTTGTGCATTCTTGAACTTGGCTATTCTTTTATACTTGTTATGTTCTTTGTTCACTATTTCTTATTACATTCACAAGTTTTTTTTTGCTCTCGATGCGGATGCTATGGGATGGAATATTAATAGAGGTTCACTAAAGTGGCCATAAACAGTTTAAGTTAGGTTCTGTTCTGTTGTCCAAGAAATAGTAACTATGGAAATATGTTCGTAAACTGATATTTTTGTTTGATTTATTGAATTCTGTGTATTTGTGTGCATGCATTCATATACATATCTATGCATGCATGTACCTGGGTATTAGAGCTTATCAAAATTCGGGTCGGGCCGGGCTCTACATCAGAAATTAGGCCCGATAGTTATGCCCAGGCCTGGCCCGACCCGACTGTCGGGCTTAAATTTTTGTCCAGGTCCGATCCGACTTTATAAATCTGGTTCTAAACTCGTCTAGCCCGGCCCGACCCGATAGGCCCGATCCGACAGGCTCGATCCGACAGGCCCTATTTTTTCTTTGTTTGGAATCTGAAAATGGGCCAGAATGACCCGACCAGGCCCAGCCCGATTTTTTTGGTCGGGCCGTTTTTCTTGCCCAGGCCCGACCCATGGGCCTTTTTTTAATGCCCAAGCCCGAAAAATTTCGGGCCGGACTGGGAGGGCTGGGCGGGCCAGAAGGCCCGTGATCAGCTCTACTGTGTATGTATGACAAGGTGATTAACTGGTTGAAGAATCTCACAAGTAGAGTGGTAGCTTGCTAGATGCTACGAAAACTTCACATTTCATACCTCGTGCTTTTGGATCTTTGCAGGATTGGCTGGATATAGACTTTGGGATTGCCGAGGGTGTCGATTTTATTGCGGTTTCATTTGTCAAGTCTGCAGAAGTCGTTAATCATCTCAAAAGCTACATAGCTGCACGATGTCGTGACAGGTAGTTGGAAAGAGCTTTCTTTATGCTATTTTTTCCTTTGTTTAGTTCTTTTCTTTATTGGAGGGATTGTGTGTGTTGGAATTTATGAAGTATCAAGTTGAAGTCACAAGCAACTTTAGCATAGGATTGAGCAAAAATTGCTAGTCACAGACAATTTAGCTTATTAGCTTTAGTTTTTATCTTCCTGGAGTGAAACAAAACTTGGACAAACTTTTGACAAGAAGTCATTTTTTTTAATGGGCCATTGTATGTTGGTGGGAAGTATAATAATAATTTCAATCAAGGTAGACCGAACCGAACCGAACTGCTCGGTTTGGCCCATACCAAGCTGAGTCGGTGGAAATTTGGTCGGTTCGCCTATTGAAATCGATTTCAGTCATAAATCGGCTGGAATGGATTCTGAACCGGCTGGAATTGACCGATCCCGGTTCGAAACGGGGCCCTTTCTCCCTCTGCTTCTTTTGTTAAAAAGAAGTGTTGGAAAATCCGAAGGCCTTCCCAATAGTTTTTAAATGAAGTTCATTTAGCCGTAAGATGGCTAAATGACTCTTCCTTCCACTTAATTTGCGAAATCACACCGATTTAACGCGATTGAAGGAAGATCCAAGTCTAAATAAGGTGTGATTTCTCTCCTTTTTCTCATTTTTTTCTATTTTTTGACTTAAAAAAATAGCTCAAAATTTGCAAAATAAGAAAAGATCATGTCAAAATTTAATACGCTGCTGCTTGATTAGAGGGATGGGCTGATGTGCCTTCTGACTATTCTAATGATTCGGACATCTACGAGAGACATCGCCACTCGACAAAATTTTAGATATCAGTATGTATATTATGCTTTAAATATATGTAATTAATTATATTATTTTATATTTTTTACCTCACTATTTGATTTGAGGATATTTCATATTGCTTTTTGTAGCATGCAATATCTCAGTAGTCATTATATATTTTGTATCATTTTAAAACAACAAGATGTATCATTTAGGTTAAATTGGGATCATAGAAACACCAAAAAATATATAAAAAATCAAATTAGACTTAAAATTATTGAAAAAGTTCAAAAAGATTGATTACTAATTAAATCAACTTGAAAAACTCAAAAAAAAGGCCGTGTTGGTTATTGGCACGCCCAAGCATACCGTATATCGATACTTCCGAACTGGTACTATACCGACCGGTATGAGTTCCGGTACCGATTCGGCAGATCTTGATTTCAATAATCATCTTATGTAATTGATAGATACAGAAGTAACCATGTATTAATTCTTTACTTTACTACGCCCCATGCCTTAATTTCAATTAGCTAGCGAATGAAACCTACTTTGTTGGTTGCACCAATACTAACATGGTAATACAAAATGGTGCTAAGTTCTATTCAATATTTACTATAGTGATGGGATAAGGTTCTCTCTTTGTTAACGTGTAATAATGTTTATCTCTGCAAATTTCTACTCTTTGTCTAAATCCAAGTGTCTGACAACTGCAATTGTATTCTGTTGTTAAGCCAGTTCGTACCATTTAGTTAAAATGTTGGTTATTCGTCTTTCACATAATGCAAATATATGAGGTTTTTTTTTCTAGTAATACTGCAAACTAGAGCAACTTGAAATTAACAAGAAATGTTAAAGGAAACTAAGATATTGGGCTGTAAGTCTTCCCCACTCTTCACAAGCAAGGAGTTCTCTACAAGTTACTTCCAGTACTTAGAAATGTCAATGAATCTCAAATGTATACCTACAACATCCACACATACATTCTGGATCAATTTTAAGAAACTGTTCAAACTAGTGCTCATAATGATGCTCTATTTCTATGATGTAGAAATATGTGAAATGTTCAGATATGGTTGTTAAATGGAGTTATTTTGTGTATACTGATGTTTTCCAAAATAATTTTAATTATGAAGCCACTCCCTTTTTTCTTCAACCATTAGCATTTTTTTGCTCAATAATGACCAAATATAGGCTCCTAATGATTTTATTACCCTACTCTCCACAGATTTCTATAATATATTTTATATAAAAAATTTGGAAAAGGAAGGCCTTATGTCATCCATTTATCTAGTTATATGCTTGAGCCTTCTTTTTGCATGCAACAATTTTGTGAGACTGATGATGTTAAGAATTGAGAGTATAGGAAAAAGAGCTCGGCAAACTTGGAAATAGTTGCCTCAAAACGTAATTTGTAGGTGGTGATGCTTCTTCTTCAGTGCTTTACTCTTACTTTAAATGAAAGTCATACATAAAGAAGTATTCATACATAATTATATTATATTTGTCGTGCACGTGCACATACAAATGCAAACTTGCTACATTGCCTTTTTTTGGTATCTACCACTAGATGTTATAGATGCCTTGTCGTCCTAGTGTCTTTTGTTGCTACACTTAGTGGTCTAATTTGATTCTTTGACTATAACACCAGCATTGCAATTTCTCTGCATGGGCTTTTCGGGCTTTAAAGGCTTTCTGTCTGTGATAGAGGAATTGCTTTCATTGTTTAGGCATACTATAAACCAAACAGCCAAATTGAAATAGGATTCCTTTAACCCTTATTTTTTTACTACAAAAGAATTAAATATGCTAGAGGGATCTATTCATTTGGTAATGATCCATAGATCCATGACATATAATTAAGCATGTGCTAAATAACTATATGCAGATTGGTCCTTATTGAATATGGTAATAGAATAGGCCTAGAAAAAAAATGCAATAGGATGCTTTGCATTTTAGACTATTGTGGGTGGAGATGGGCATCAGTGCATGTGTCTGGAGAAGGGGTGAAAGTGGATTGGATAATATTCGTTCGGATTTGTTTTCGTATTCGAATCTATTCAGACATGGATAGAAATTTGAGCATCCAACTAATATCCGTATCTTTATTCATATCCGTAAAAAAAATGGATATAGATATGGATAGACAATTATCCGATCCGTATCCGAATATTCGATTTCATTTGTAACCCTATTAAATTTTATACGGCACTTATAAACATTTAAGAAAAATAAATGACCATATTAATTTGCTATTAACTTGATTTATTATCCACTTAGTAATATCTTTGATTTTGTGGTCATAAAGTTTAATTATCTGATTTATATCCGTATTGATATCCATACTTTCAGTATCCAATTTGTATCCGTATTTGTTAAAAACAAATATGGATATAAATTTTTACATCCGACTAATATCCGTATCCGTATCTATAATCGTCAAACAAAACAAATATGGATATAGATATGCTAATATCCGATCCGATTTCAGCCCTAGTCTGGAGTTTGTAATTGTCATCACTAACTTAATTCTTTTCAACCATAGTTCTGCCATTTTCCTTTTGCACCTGTTCATGTTGTAATGTGGTTCCTCCCTTTTTCCATGACCTAAGTTTTTGCATTATGTATTTCTAGCATCATTGTCAAGTGCTCCTGCAGCTGCATCCTATCTTCATTTTCTGTGCTTTTTGTGCATGACTTAGGGCCCAAAATTTAACTGACCCAAAATAATGAGCAAACATGAGGTTATAGAATGGGTCTTGGTTTAGTCAGAAGAAAAAGACTATAAATGCAAACAGTTACATGCACACAGATTTAGATACACATAGAGCACATGAAATGACCATTTAAATGCATTATTTAGTTTAAGAAAAGCTCAAGTGTATTTACCAATATGGACCATCTGTAGTTTTGATACTAGAAGTTCTCTTTTATTCTAGTGTGATTTGTTAAGTTTTGCTGGTCTTTGCCTGTCTTAATAGCAAAGGACATAATTCAATTCAACCAGAAAGATGCATGTCCACAATATTGGTATAAATCTCTAATAATGACCCAATATTGTGTTTTGGATAGCTTGGCATGAAATACTGGCTGTCAGGGATGGGATATATTTGTACAGGGACAATGTCTTGTAGGTTAGAAAGGCTTTGTTCTTTCTGTATATCGTGTGATTGTGGGAATATGGAACTTATCCGAATCTTTTCAATAAGTGTATTTGTATGGATATCTGCTGGTTTGTCTAATTAGCTCACAAGTATGTACTGCCCTTACAGTCATTAATTACTTGTATATATTGCCTTTTCAAGTCATTAGCATTTATATATGCTGTCTTATGCTTCATTGTCCTTCTCAACTTCTTATGAGATAGCTAGCAGGAGGCTAGGAGCTATAATTAATAGGTTGAATTGTCTCTTGCTCTCTATTGGGATGTGATCTCCCTTAACCCATCAGTATTTTGGTGCTGGCAATTATAGTGCCAATGTGAAGGCAGCTTGTCTGAATCCATTGCTTGTCAGCATTGGGCTGACATTTTCTGTGCAACAGGAAAACGGCCTATCTGCATTTTTTCAGAAACAAAAGGTCATAACAGGCCAGCCACATCCATCTGAAACTAGATTTGCTCTTTTCTAGTTCAAAATGCCCTTTTTTTTTCTGGTTGTGTTCTCTGATATTAAAACCACCATGCATGTCATAGTTCTTCACCAATGAGCCTTAAGATAGCTTAAGACAAATGTTTTTCGATCTTGTATTTCCCATCAAAATTGTGTATGATTCTACTCCCGTGAAGGTTGAAAAGTTATCTAATTGAACAATTTATTATGGTTCGCTAGTTTTCCAGTATAAAATGAAAGAAGAATAGCCTCCCACCCCCTTCTCTCTTTCCTCCTTCCTATGAAATGTTCTCTTATGTGCTGGCTGTGCCTTCCTAACACGAATGATGAACGATATATGTTCCACAGTGATATTTCAGTAGTTGCGAAGATTGAGAGTATTGATTCTTTAAAAAATTTGGAAGAGATTATCCGCGCATCAGATGGAGCCATGGTAGCCAGAGGAGACTTAGGTGCTCAAATTCCACTGGAACAAGTTCCTTCAGCACAACAAAAGATTGTTAAAATGTGCAGGCAGCTCAACAAACCTGTCATTGTAGCTTCTCAACTTCTCGAGTCTATGATTGAATATCCTACACCAACTAGAGCTGAAGTTGCTGATGTATCAGAAGCAGTCCGGCAGCGGGCTGATGCTCTTATGCTTTCTGGTGAGTCAGCCATGGGTCAGTATCCAGAGAAAGCACTCACTGTCCTTAGAAGTGTAAGCCTAAGGATTGAAAGGTGGTGGAGAGAGGAGAAGCGCTATGAAGCAATGGAGCTGTCAGACATTGCATCCTCTTTCTCTGACAAAATCTCAGAGGAGATCTGCAATTCGGCTGCCAAAATGGGTAAGCAATCTCATCGTATTGACCCGTGATTCTCTGAATTGTGTCGATTATTTGGTGACCATTCTGAAGTTTTGTCATTTTTCCAAGTCAATAATTTCATTGTTCTCATTGAAAACAATGAGCATTAGGCTTCATCGTTAAGGATATGATTCTGCATTTGTTGTCTGGACCGCACTTCATAAGGTCACTTGCCTTTTATTTATAAAAGTTGGCTGCTTTCCATTGAAATATGTCTATGCTAGCATGCATGTTGTGATCCCTAGGCACAAAAGATTTCCAATTCTGAAGTAATTGTATTATTACTCTCAATTTTTTATCACAGGTTCTCACCCCTTTTTCCCCTCTAATGGCAATGAAGTCTTTTTCTCCTTTTCTTTTTCAAAGTGGCTTGCAAAGGGTTGTATTTTCTGGTTTGTTTTCTTTTTCTTTTCTAAACCTCACCAAGGCATTCTAGAATCTCAAATATATTATATTTACCCCACATTTTTTCCAAGTATGTTCCTGAATCATTAACCTCTTTCCTAGGCAAAACAATACCGAATTCCAACTTTATATGCCTTTTTTTCACCGAGTCACATTTAAATCTGGTTGTGCCCTGCCATACAGATACCGATCCTTGATAACTAAAATGGTATCCTTTTAATTGAGTACATACTATGTGAATATACCCTTTGAAATGTTTTGTGAAAGAAACTCATATCCTGTTGATGACACCTTAGTTATTTTGATGGTTATGCTGATGACACCTATTTAGTTCATGAGTGAAATCAGGGCGTCAGTAATGTTCTGGTCGACCATGTGCTATGGGCATCTAGTGAGCAGCCCATCTTTGCAAAAGATTCTGAAAGTACAAACTATGCCCTTTTTCTCGGTGAAAAGTAAAAAATATGGTCATATTACCTTGTATATGATTACGTTTGCTTTCATATTCAACTGCCGCTCGCTACTGGATTACAGCTTCCATGTTGGCTCCATGTTCACATAGTAAGCTTGCTGTAAGTGAATGTACTATTTGTTGTAGCTTACAAGTTGGCAGCAGATGCTTGTGTTCTTGTGTGATGTGTGTTATTGTTGATCATGTTTATTATGCTTTTCAGCTAACAATTTGGGAGTAGATGCACTGTTTGTCTACACAAAGACGGGACACATGGCCTCTCTTCTGTCACGCTGCCGCCCTGACTGTCCAATTTTTGCATTCACGACTTCAACGTCTGTAAGGAGACGGCTGAACCTGCAGTGGGGTCTGATCCCCTTCCGCCTCAGTTTTTCTGATGACATGGAAAGCAATCTCAACCGCACTTTCGCTTTGCTCAAGGCAAGGGGAATGATCCAGTCTGGTGACCTTGTCATTGCTCTCTCTGATATGCTACAGTCAATTCAAGTGATGAATGTCCCATAGCAGTAAGTTTACTGCTATTGTATCGTTTTCCTCCCTTTTTAGCTGTCTAAAGCTTAACTCCAACATTTGAAGAGTTAACAAGTTTGTTGTATCAAACTCCATTTGTTTGTTATTAGTGAACAGTAGCAAATGAGCTATCAGGATTGAATTTCTGATAAAAATTGCATATCCTTTAAAAGCTGCTGCTACCATATATTCATATTCCTATTACATAAAATCAACAACGTACGGACATTTCATTACGCCGGAAGCTTCCTTTTATTATGAAAAATAGCTGCTGCCTTAATTTGATATGTGTGCTCTTAGGTTAGGTGGTTTTCTGAGAAAAGGTTTTTACTCTAGGTGATGGTAGATGTTCCTTAAACCATTATAGAATTTATTTGCTCGAACTATTTTTTTGCCTCGTTGCTGTTCAATTATCTCTAGTGACATCATTAATTGTGAAATACCTGAGGTCAGGTTGGCAGGAGCTTTTGAGTTTCCGTTATAGATGTTCTTTGGGGTTTCAATTTATCATCTTGCTAATAATCAGCTAGCTCTTGATCTGCCCAAATATTATATTGTAGTGAAGGCCATGGGATTTTGACATCCTATATTTTACCACGAACTTGAGAAACGTTGGTATGGATCCAACACCTCTGAGATGTTCCACTTTTGCAGAAAAGTTGAAGTATGAGATCTTTAGATGTTTTCGTTTTGTCTTAAATTTCCCGTGTCACCCAATTTGTTTCCTTGCTTTAAATGTCTTGTCGGTTAGTGATTGATAATTTGTAAAGGTTTTCAAGATGCTTTTGCCACCTGCATTCCTCAAATTTTGAGGATTGCAAAAACTAGTGTCATTTTTGTTTTTTTTAATATTCTTTAAACGTCGTTTACTATTGGGAAGTCGGGGGGGCAGAGGCGAAGAAATTCATTAAAAAAATGATGAATATTTTCGACATATGAAACTGGAGTGGTCTGTGTAACAGAAACCTGTGCTACGATTTGAACCCAAGGTCTATCTATAATTGATTGATCACACAAGCACTATTTTCCTAACCTATCATACTTACATGTATCATTGATTAATTCCTCTCGCAGTTGGCAGGGTGCTGGGAACACCTGTGCAGATTTGGATGAGCGGCAAAATTGCCATTCCAGGCCACAAATGGATGAAGAGCACTTAGGAGGTCCCAATTTCGTAGCATCCAAAATATGGCTTTCTTCTTACCATACCATAAGCATGGTTCATAGGTGTTGGCCCAACTAGGCAACCCAAAAGGAGGTGAATTGAGTTTTATAAAATTTTGTGAAAATAAAATCAAATCTCCTCAAGTAAATAAATTTAATGAAATAAACTAGATACAACAAATATAGCAAGTAATAATCACAAATATGCAACTAGGTATGGAAAAATAAAGAGTGAAGGAAAGAAATAATAATACACGATGATTTATAGTGGTTCGGTCTCTTTATGAGCCTACATCCACTCTCTAGGACTCCTTCCCGAGATTTAATCCACTATGCTTATCCAAAGCTTTACAAACCACTTGTCTTCCAGGTGCAAGCAATCTTTACACTTAGTGATATCCGAGCTAACCCTTGGTTGATCTACTCCCTCAAATACTTTCCTGTTTATTTAGAGTATGACCATCCTAAGCAACTCTTTCTATCACTCAAGCTAACAAAAGCTCAATAACTCTCTTACAATACTTAATCAAAATAATAAAAATGAAAGCACTACACTTAATTTTTCAACGAAGAAGGCTTTTTACTTGTAAGCACAATACTCTCTTGATTTCTCTTCAATCCTCTATGGAACTTTCTTTCTTGCTACAATATAAGGTATGAACCTCTTTTCATAGGCTTGAGAAGTCATTTTTCCGTTTGAAACAATTTGAAGTTTTGAAACCCCTTTTTCAACACATTTAATGTAAGCAGATTTGGTTTCTTGCTTTGCATCACCTTTTTGACAAATCAAAAGGCTGAATTTGACTTAGTGGCTGGAGACAAAGTTGTAACCTTTAAGTTATTTTCCAACCTGATAAAAATCATCTCAAAAGGACATTTGGTTGAAAAGTTACAGCTAAAAGATTACACATATGTCAGCCTGAATTACAGCTACGGATAGATAGATTGCAGACCCTATTGCTCATAGCTAACGTTCAAATTTGAAAATATATTGAATATAAAAGTTTTATATGAATAAGTCTTCTTTTCATATCATCAAGAATTGTATTAATATTATATTTCAATAAAAAAGTTATGCCGAAAATACTAACATATGTTCAGAATTCCA
>JAOXJJ010000359.1:3098740-3118629 GCA_025769935.1 Phoenix roebelenii | reverse complement strand
GTGGGGTATGTAAACTTGCAACTAATATGAATATTTTTAATCTTTTAGATAATTTAAAGTTATATGTGTGATGAACATCCTAAAAAAAAAGAAGAAGAAAATAAAATGAGTTTATTTTAAGGCTTCTCACTGAGTAACCGGGCCTCTTGCCTAGCAAGCAGCGAGTGTTCGCGTAAAAATGTGAAGATAACTAAGATTAAACTTTGAGTGACTAATTTAGCTTTGCAGCCTAGTTGACTTGAGTTATTAAGCTTGTTAGAGTGTCTTTACACTTAGTGCCCTGAGCCATCTGGATCGGGAGTCATTAGCCTAACACTCGCTACATGGGTTAGCTAGAAAGCTTAATAAGGCTAGATATTGCACAAGTCATTCTTCTTAGCATTCAGTCTGATTTAAAGTTAAATCTTAGGTGTTCATTACCATTTAACTCTAGAAAATTTTGAAAATTGGAGTGATCATGTTGGAAGTAAGTGAAAGCCACTCATTTATATAATACTATCTTGCACCTCACTACATTCTTGATTTGTTAGCAGATAGATGGGGTGTAATAAAACTAGAGTTAGAGCCTGCTTAAATATGATAGCAATAACTCTTTATTGTCCTTACAATTCTAGATTCATACAGTAATACTTGTTCAAATTTTGTGTTAAACATTAGAAATCCCTAACTGATGAAGTTTGTGGGTAACTTCACTGCAAACTCTCACGAGACAATACTCGTCCACTAAGGTAACATAGGGGTTTAAAGGCTTGTTGCGCGTGCTAAGTGCAATTGTAATGCTCTACGAAAGTGGGTATATATCTTAGTTTTGTATACTTAGCTTCAATAAAAAGTTATAGGTTAGACCACATCTTTTGTACTCTTATTTTATCCTTTGTTTGATAATTGCTAAAGACTAGCAATAAGCTAGTTGGGGGTATGATGAGAGCACAAAAGTGCAACCTATACGCTGCCTAAATTAGTATTACTGCTAATATATAATGATAAATTTATAGGATTAATATTATATTTATGTTTGGCACAGATGATCGTAAATTAGAGATAAAATGCACATTAAATACAAATTGACTTCAAAAGGATGCCAACCCAAGCCGAGCCGTATATCTTCCACGAAGCACCTCTGATCCAGCATCCCGTGCGTCTATTTGAATGAGTTCATCACAACCTTCCGGAGTCCTTCCACGTGCAGTCCATGCGCCCGCATCAGTTTCTCCACGTGCAGCCCATCCTTCTGTTGGATCCTCGCATCAGCCGTGCCATTCCGCATCCTTCCCAAATCAACATCGCATGATCCATCTTCTTCCGTCTAACTACAAGCGTCTCCCTTCTGGATTCGAGATCCCCCTCCTCCGGCTCTGCTTCCGCCCGACACTAATCCAAAGATCCTGGCGTTTCAACCTCTCCCGTTGTCCATGATGCCTCCGGATCCACCTCCCGGAATCCCAGCTTCCCACGATGCATTCCGAAGCCATGATCCCAGCATCCCCAGCCTCCCGCGCATGATCCAGCCGTCCGCATCACGGCTGTCCTCTTCATCCATGAAGCGTCCCAGTCGGGATGAGCATCATCGCCTCCCCCGTGTCTGCCTCTTCCCCCATTTCAAAAGTCTTTCCACGATGCTTGCAGCCCCCGCGTCCGGATACTTCCATTTCTCGCCATCAAGGAGCCGATCCAGCCATCATCCCAGCCTCCTCCGCATTTCAGCTGCAGCCAATTTCTTCCATGATCAACGTCTTCAGCATCCCATGCCAGAATCTCAGCATCCAGCGTCCCAACTCCTTCCGGATCGGCATCCATCTGCAGCTCCTTCCATTTCTGTGTCCTAGATCCTGTGATGCATCCAGAGATCTAGCCGTCTCAACCTCCTCTAGCCGTCCACGTGCGTCTCAGCTCCATTCTGCATCCCGGACGACCCCCTTCTCCATGATCCCAGCATCCCGCGGCCAGCTTGTTCCTCCCTACGATCAAGCTTCCGTTACCCCTCCATCAGGGGATCCATCGGCTAGCCAAAGAGGTGGGCGACCTATTTAAGGAGAAGAGAAGAAAGAGGAAAGGGAGGGGAGCCCATCGACTGAAAGGAGGAGGTGGAGCTCTGTTCAAAAGAAAAGAAGAGGAGGAAAAGAACAGAGTATGCTCTATTTTTAAAAAAGCAAAAAAAAAAATTGTGTGTTCCACCGGGAGGGAGAAGCTTCTTGTTTTCTTTTCTTTATTTTATTTGCAAAAGAGAAGGAGTATTAGGCCTCTAATCTTCATTTTTATTTGTAATCAATTTTCTTTCATGCAATCTGTATTCTAGGTTCAGTTTAATTTCTATTTTTTATGCAATCCATTAATTTTTCTTTTATGCAATCAGTGTCTAAGTTTTAATTTAATATTCTGCAATTTATTTTATGCATTCTGAAATTCTTATTTTAATTGCAAAAGTTTTTTTTCTTCCCTTTGTTTATTTTTTTTTTGAATAGAAAACTAGCTCTGGTTGGTTAGAGATTAAATATCCTCAAGGAATCGTTTTAAAAAGAAATATATATATATATATTGCCATGAATCTTAATGGAGTTTCTATTCTCTATTTGTGTGCTCCAATCGCCTCCCTATGGATCGACCTCCTACAACCACTATTCATCGAATAGAGGATAGTAAAAGTAATATAAAAATATTTATTTGTTAGTTAAGATCTTGACAATGACATCCTTTTTAAGTCATCCTCAGGTCTACAAGAAAACCGACAAACATGAGTCTGACCATCCCTTTTGAAACCACCACCCTTTTTTCTTATTATATGTGGGACTCTTATGGTGTTACTCATACACCACATTAGCACTCTCACCCTTTTTCCTAAAATATTTTTTCTTTCTTTTGAACACAAATAGAAATGAATTCATTCACATTCCATTTATCCCCTTGGGTATTATATGTGATTTTAAGCTAACTAAATTATGCAGGGAGAGAATTGAAAGGTTGATACACAAGAAAAACATTAGGGATAAGGATCTCAAGACTACTTAGCTTGGATACAATACTCTCTAGTTTCATGATGTAAGCCCTAACACCATGAATACCATAACACCTCATATTGATTAATTTATCCATTAGCTCTCCAACCTCAGCCTTATTAGATTCTACATACCTCTTACTTATGGCATCAAAGAATTGCCTAACTTTACCATTATCAGGTATAACATCTTGAATGGAATCAAATGTGGATCTCTTCATGATCATCAGACTAAAACGGTTTGCTCTCTCCCACTTTTCATAAGCAACCTTTGCTCTAAAGTACATCATCCCTGAGTGCAATATCCAAATCCATCAAACCCAATTCTAGCTAAATGTCACCCCTTTTTTTTATATTTTGTAGTTTGTTTCAGTCAGAGTTTCAATGGAAGCAATAGTATTATTCACAGCAAATGTGCTAACTGCTGATAACCTCAATGCAATTAATTAATGGACAGATATGGGTAACCAGTATGCTTAAAGATATTTATTGGCATTGCTTCAATGAGAGTCGCTGATGCAATGCCACAAACTTTCTTTGGAAAGAAAGTGACCCACATAAGGTACCCTCTCCAGTATATAGTAGAATCAACTAGTAAGGTTTTATCAACTTATTTCCATCTACTTTGGTAGAGTGGATTCCTAGATCATGCACGCTCACTAGTCAAAATTATTCTATTTCAAAATTATAACACGTAATGAACTTTCTTCGGAGAGATGGTTGTGTGCAATAATTTCTCAATGCTTCTCAATCCCTTTCAAAATATCAAACAAAAGGATCCCATAAATTTCAATGAATGAGCCACTTTGATGGTCACCATCCATTGAAATCCACAACTTTTCAAAAAAAATTAGGGGTCAACAAGCCATTTCCATAAATCCATTTATTAACATTAATGCACCAATGGAATTTATAAAAAATAATATTACTCTCAATCCCTTGAAACACCAAACAGATGGATTTTGCAAATCTCAATGAATAGGCCACTTTAGTCATCACCATTCATTGAAACTTATAACTCTCTAAAAATAGAGATCTACACAAAATATATCATTATTCAATCCAAATGTGTGAGCACGTAAAATTTATAACAACATTTTTTAGGACCTTTATGCAATACTTATATATGACGGGGACCACAACATAATTATCAGCGTACCATTTCATAATAAAACTTTAATACAAAGAGAATTGAATATTAATGAACCTTTTATGTTGAAAGTTCTATTACAGGGATTAAAATGAAATTTACTGAAGACTTTTATGAAATAAAACACTTCTTTAGGGGCTAAATTGATTTTTTTTGTTTTCCGAATTTAGATTTTGGGTCAAAACCCAAAACCTGAAATCCGTTAGCTTTTCTTCTTCCTCACGACTGGGTGGAGGAGGGCGCCAAATCAGGCAGCCCATCCTTGCCCAAATCACCACCGGCAACCCTGTCCTCCTTTAATTGAAGTCCATTGGCCTCTCTCGGAGACTCCGACCACCATTTTTCTGGCCCATTAATAATATAGAAGTCAAGTGGGGACCAACCCAACTAGTAATGTTACTGAGTTCACCTATTATAAAGCTCATTAACTAAATCAGGCTTCCAGCAATACTCGCTATATCACATAACTAAAACAATATAGTCCAAAATAATCATCCAATCATAAATTAATTATAAGTTTCTTAATATTCATTCGGACGACAATTTAGTCCATATTACATAACAAATCAAATTAAAATCTATTTATAATCGGTGGAAGTCTACGAGAAATTCCAACAATCATTGCATGGATGGCTTTAAGCGATTGTGGCACAACGAGTGTCAAAAATTGGCCAAAAGTTTATGTCTAGGGCCAATGCGGGAGTTTAAGTGACATTGAAATTGTTGCGTCAGTTTTAGTCCCGCTGTTTTTTTTTTTTTTTTGCTAAAGCGGGTGGATCATACTTGACGAGTACCGATACACCCAATAAAATCAAAAAATAAAATACCTCGGAATGCCACGGGCAGCTCCCCATCTTCAGCCCTAGGGTACTGCTAGAGTGACTGGCTATATAATCAGTCATCCAGTTCGCAGCTCCATTAGGTTCACGGAAAGCATGTTTGGCCTGGAAGGCCCCTCTGTAATGCTCATATATCTCGGAGCAAAGGGTGGACGCAACCATTATCCTTTGGGCTTTTTCGGATCCAGCTGATGACCATAGCCGAGTCTTCCTCTAGAACAATGGAACTGGCTCATAAAACACGATAGAGATGTGATTAAAAAAAAATTATGACTTTAAACTTTTTAATGCTTGGCAGGACGAGAAATGTCCCCAGGCGACGAACAAGGAACATTAGGTGTCAATAATGGTTGTTGAACTCCGTTTTGTTATTTTGTTGTTTTTTTTTGTTATTTTGTCATAATTACGATAGTTCGGACGCGGCTGTTATTGAATTTTAAGCCTGAAATTTGTTTTTTAATGAAATTAATTCCTGACAGTGTAACTTTAGAAGGCAAGGGAGGAATTCTTTTATTTGGAGGAAACAGAGGGACTACGCCCCAGTGTTGAATTGGTAATCTGCAAGATTCTGCTCCACGTCATTGAGGGACTTTTTTTGACGGTTATTCTTAAAACATGGAACATGAATGTTTTCGTTGTAGTTATTTTATAAAATTGGGTGCTGTTTGGTATTATGTTTATTTTTTCTGTTATTTTCAGAAATATTTTTTAAAAAAAATTATAAATATAAATATATTTGATATAATTATTTTTTTTTACAAATATACATCTGGTGATGACGATCGAAATGATGGCAGTAGCTGCTGAAATAATGGAGGCACCAGTGGTGTTGGTGGTGGGGCAGTGATGGAATAGCAGAGATGGCGATGATAGCGACGTTGTGGTGGAGGTGATGGCCGTAATGATGCAGTAATGTTGCGATGAAAGTGGCAAAGATGATGGAAGTGGTGGCAATATCGGTAAAGGCGATTGTGATGGTGACAAAAATGATAGCAGTAGCGGTCGAGGTAATGGTAAAAATCTGAGTTTCTTCTTTTTAAATATATTAAAAGTAAAAATACTTTTATTTTCTTGAAAATAATAAAATAATTTTTGAAAATAAAAAATAAAAATAATAGCAACAAATTTTTTTCTCTCAATTTCTGTGACTTTATTTTTAAAAATAAAAATAAGAATTAAAACAATGCGAAGTAGACCCTTAGTTTTTTCAAATTTTTTAATATAATAATTTGAAATATTTTTCACACTATTTTCTTTATAAATTAAAGACATCCACTCAAGGGGGAAGTTATATCCCTACATATTATAGCCTGAATAAGAAACTAGGTGGATCATCTCTATGAGAATAATCAAAAGTTATCATGTTGAGCTATTTTTCCTTCCTTGAATTACATATCCTAGTTGTGATTGTTGAACACGTAAAATTACTGGTCTTTGATATAAAAAGTTTGATCCAGATATAAAAATAACATTTTGAGAAAGGAAAAAAAAAGGAGACTAATTGCCTATGATTTGAAAATTATATAAACCAAAAGCCATCGAACTAATAAATCTAATCAAGACTAGCTCAACTCGTTGGTATTCCCTCTCCATTAGGAATAGGTCTAAGGTTCTAATGGTGGTTTTATGAGATTGATGAACATCCAAACCGTTCTTAAATCTAATATCCATGGGTTTCTGAGACTAACTAAAATTAGTGAAAAACTGTATGCAATTAAAATTTTTGAACTTTATTATTGTTTTGATGAAATAAATTTGTAAGTCATATTCAAATAATGCTTAAAAGGAGATGATAAAGTGGCGTTGCACCAATCTAGGCGTATGAAAGTTAAATGCGATACAAGGGCAGCAACCATGTGTTAACTCTTTGGACCCGTTAACCGTCCTTCTAGCCACTTGAGGTGTCTTTATTTCTCTTTCAATCATTTGCCCATGGAAAAAGAAGGAATTCAGAGACTCTCTTATGAGAGTCATTTGGATCTTATCTGTTTTCTCCGACTTGGTAATTCAGGGACTCTTTTTGCCCTTCTTGTGTAATATAAGTTAAAGGTGTTTTCAAGTTTATATAAAACAAAACTCATTTTGCACAATATGTTCGCATTCTATCTCCTAGGCATAAAGATTTGTTCTAAAACTGGCCGTCTATTTAATATGGTCATGACCGCATGGTGTTCACAATACATTGGATTCTCGTTCCTGCAAAGAAGTACACACATTTTAGAACAGTCCTCAAAGGGGAAAAGTTTCAAGCGAAAGCGGACAGAAACCGTAAAAGCTTTAGCAACGGCTGCTTCAAAAAACAGCACCCCAAAGTCAGAGAAGTCAGTGTGAATCAGTAATTATATATATATATATATATATATATAATCAAAAAGAAGAAGAAAAAAATTGTGGTTAATTATGTTTATATAGAAATTAATGAAATTAATGAAGTTGTGGACTGGATTTAATCACTTGAGAGAGTTTTGTGGACAGATGAGAAGTTGTCCGTGACTTATATATTTTATTTTTTTTGGATAAGCCCATTAGATTTGTATGAATCAGTGTTGGAAAAAAAAATTCTTTCCAAAATATAGCGTATATGCCCTCCTTTTTTTTTGGTAAAAAGAAAAAAGAAAAAAAAGGAGCGAGACGATCCTCACCCATGTAGCAGCGCCCACTGGGCCCCTCCCCACTAGAGCATGTTCGATTTAGATCGTAATTTTCTGCATGTTCTCCCAACCCGTGGTTACCCACGTATGAGTACGTCATCCCAGCAACACTTCGGTTGCTAGCGGACCAGTAGCACTCCCACCAGTAACGTCCAGATGTTGGGTATTCGGTTTCCTGATTTAATCGACGTCCGTGCATTTCGAACTTGGACAACCCTAGTGGAAGACTGGAAGTAAAGTTCCGTTCCCACTGGGCTACCATCTCAGTGGTGTATTTGCTCTTCTTTACCCTCGGATAGAGAAAAAAATAATAATAATAATTTTGTGGCCAATCATATTTATAGAAAAACTAATGAGAGAGTTGCCCAAAATTTATTATATTTTAGTTTTTTTGGATGCAGGAAAAAAAATCCCCACAAAATACCGTGTGGTCCATATCCCAAAGGATCGTGACTGTAGATGTCCTGCTTCGCCCTGACGACCGTCGGATAATCCACTGCTCCCTTTGAGATCAGCCGGAAGAATGGCGGAACTCGGATTGCTTTGACGTCTGTGAAAATGGATGATCCAACGGTTCCGGTAGAGAAAGAAGGCGTATTCTTCTTTCGCACGATGGATACAACCACGACCCTCCCACCACACGAGGAATCCGAGTGGGCCCCAGAGGCTTCGCGTTAGAGTCTGCACCGTGACATCATCTTAACCGTCGCCTTCTGCTTGACCGTCAGGATACCGACACGAAGACGTGGCGTCTCGTGGTGAACAACGTGTCACGCCTCTTGTTTTCTTTTGGGGAGTATAAAAAAAAGACCCTTCATCCCTTGCCTAGATTACAAAAATGCCACTACTTAGGCTTTTGTTATTCATAAGAAAGGAGCTTATTATATGAGCATGGCTCAGACTATTTATGTGCAGCTTATTACTTTAATTTTTTTAAAGAAAACTATATATCTGCCTCTTCTTTTTTTTTGCCAACTTTTTTTTTTCTGATTTTATTAGCTACACCCATATCTATTATTTGTGAGACACTGTTGTATAAAAAAAAAAGTATATAGTTGTAATATCCATTCTCTTTTTGTAATTTTAAAATTTTTAGAAGAATATTTGTTGAAAAATAAAAAGTATGGGATCATAGAGTAGAATCCTACTTAATTCAAGATTGAGCAGGAGCAAAATTACGACCATTCATATATGGTATATAGGTGCATCGATGAGATAAGATTAAACATGAATGGCAACAAAATAAAATAGGCCTTTGGCCAGTGATGCGTGTCATAATTTGCTATATTTTTTTGTTTTTTCAGAATTAAGTGTTCTAAAGTGGAGTATAATAAATTACAACCTCCCTGTACTTCTTTTAAATCAAAGATCTACTTCTCACTGTCATTTTTATCTGATATCCATTACATTTGCTCGGTTAAATTATCCCAAATGAGCTTTTTTTAGCATATCTCAAGTGTGTGCTACTTTTAACCTACTCGATTCTAACTGCCATGTTTTTCTACATTTCCACCTATTATTTTCATCAATTCTTGGAATTTCAATCCATGTAATGCACTTAATCCTATAGTTATTGTTAACTAGGTTAGCCTTATCCATACTGGATAATCGATGATAAAATGTTCCAAAGGTGGAGGAAATACATCACTCATTCTACATTTCGAGGTATCTCTTTCTACTCGTAACGAATTTAACCATCTTTTTGTCTTCAACTTTTGCATATCGCTTTGAATTTGCTATTCTTCACCTTGCTAATGTTTTGAGAAATGCATAGGAAAAACAAATCATGCAGGTAATAAGGATGCTAATTTGGATTCAAATCGTGCATTGCATGTACAATGCTTAGGGGTTCTAAGTGAAGCCACCGATCTTATGAGGTCTCGGGCCACTCCAGCTACTCTAACCTCCACTGCACCAAAGAGGTTAGCATGTTGCATATCCTCATTTCGGAATTATCACTTCATACATATATAAAGATGCTCGTTAAAGCAATTTATCTAGAGTGATAATTATGTTTGCTTAACCAAAATGAAAACAGAAATAAAAAGAGACTTCTATTTTGATAATTATGCTTGCTAACTCCACCAATATACCGTGTTTTTTTTTTGGCTGAAAATGGTAGTATCATACATAATGTATATGGATACAACCAAGAAAGTCAAAAAGCAAAACATCATGAAGAACACTCGGCAACTCCGACTCTTCTATCCAGATATGGTCTCCAGAGTGATTGGCAACAAAGGACGTCAGGCCTCTCTAGTATGTGCTTTGGTTCAAGGTTCAATAAAAAAGCTTGCTTTCAAATGAAAAAGTAGCGGTTCTTGTCATATCATACTGTAATGGTTAAGATAATACAGTGAGATGACATATGATTGAATAAAATCAATTCCTTTTCAAGAGAAAGGAGGGGGAGGGGGGAAATATTTTCTAAGCTGGACCATCATTATTGCGAATGCAAGGAATATTTTGTAAACAAATAACAGGTGACTGCTGATAGTATCACCAACACTGAATAGTTTGGAGAAGAGCAAACAGCACCACGTAGTTGCCCACATTACCTTATATATCCACCCTCATTTTGGCAGTGTCCAAGCAAACCACTTCTCAAAACAAATGGGTTAGAGAAAGGAGATAATATATATCCCGAGACTAAAGGTAATCAGTGGCGACAAACCAGCTCAAATCAATCCTTATCCATCCCATCGTTGTCTGCATCAATACTTAGCTCAGTAGATGTTACACCAACTTTGGTGCAATCGAAGCTTACAAAAGGATACATCTTTCTTGCAAGAAAAAGAGAGAGGTAGTGGGTGGGTCATGCTGTCATCCTCCTCCAGCATTTCCAGCAAGATATAAGCGATAAGGTTACCAAAAAGCAGACCCTGGCCAAGTACAAGAAGCTATAGGAACTGTGTATCATTTCCTCTTGGACCAGTCCTTTGAAAGCAGCTCAGACCAACAAGAAGTACAGCTATAATAGAGGAACAGTCCTGTTCTTTTATTGGAGTCTTCTTTTTCAGTTAATGCGGAGACCTGTTCATTGGAGGATTCATAGCTTCCCATTGATTGCTAGAAATGGTTTCCAGCTAGTGGTGTTTTGTATTAGCCAGTTCATTTTGTTTAGTGTTGCAACAAAATCTAGATGACAACTAAGAGAGAATTTTATTTTTAAGGTGTTTTCCATGAAAACAGCATTTGACATGGAAAACACCATTTGACGTGTAACTCTTAGAATATATTACAATTTGCAGGTGTGAGGACCACAATAAAGACCTTTAAGCTTCCATGTTGAGCTCTAGATTGATCATTAGAGAATGGAGCCCATTTAAATACTTATCCAATTGTGAGAAATATAGTGATGATATCCTGTGGGGCCCCTTCCAGGGCTTTACTTGTTGGCGGATAAATTGAGGTCTTCCATTTGAGAACAACTTGTTTAAAACTATTCAACATATACCTTCTATAGATCTTGACAAGAAATGTAGTTCTAAACAAGCATCCATTGGAATTTAATCACTCATTGGTCCTTCGGTAATATTCAATGATCAAAGGTTATTTGTTGTAGCACCGAAGTGGGTCCCGGTCACAGACTTCATGAGACAATTTGTACTCGGTAATAGCCTCCTTTGGTCCTTATCCAGTATAGAATAGACCTCTAACCACGGAACAACTGGAGAGACCTTCAAAGAAGTATGCATCAGGAGGAGGACAAGAAGAAGAATCTGAAGCCACAATCTCAGTGCTCTAAATATCTTTTCAATCTCATAGAGTGGGTTTGATATATGTTTGCTGGATCCGATTGTCAAATGCTGGTTGAAATTAGTACCAACTTGATAAAATGGACAGCCTATTATTCACAATGGATCTATGATGATGAGAACCATCTTTTTTGGCTAAATGGCTAAGTAGTAATGGCCACTTATGTGTAATTTTTTTCTTTTTTTTTTTGAGTCTAATTTGACAAAACGTAGGAATGATGTTAATATGATGACAACTCTACGATTGTTCAAGCCTAGAATTGCTTTTAATGATTGGTTATGAAAGAAAATGAATGCCTTTCTACATCCAAAATTTTGTTACTAGTATGTTGAGATAGGAGGAAGTGAAAATAAAATGGTTTCTAAACTCATTGTGGTAACTTGAAGGATTCATATTTAGAGGAAAAAGAAATCATAACCTGAAGGATTAGTGGCATTTTAGTGACAAAAGAAAAAGTTTAATGATGGAAGAGGTCACTCCTCCCATTAACGACAAGCAATTCACACCTACCATAAACTATTGGCTACATGATAGGATTCCTACATAATAACTATGAATTGATAGATCACTTAGGACCATCCATTGTCGCATCCACTTAACAAGGTCATGCCCGTGATCGGGTAGCTGGGATAATCACTGCTGCTTTTAAGTATTATTTGTCATATGTCACCTCTCTCGCTGCTTTAAATTGAACCCAGACATAGGATTGTAATTTTGAAGTAGACATGCTTGACAACCCCGGCCAATGCCATGTATTTTGCTCAATAAACATTGAAAATCCAGAGTTTTATGTGAAAGAACAACCGGTAGCAATCCAAGTGTGAGGATCTATGAGGGCATGTCTTTAGTTCCATATCAATTATATACTAAGTAGATCTTAGATTCTTATACATAGTCAAAAAATTTAAATAATACATTCTGGCTAGCCTTTTGGTGAGGTTATGAGTTGTTACAAATGACATCAGAATAGATGTAGCCATGGCCATAGCATGAGTTCATTTGGATTTATACCGGATTGATCATAGTGTTTGTAATAAGATCTAAGTAGATTTCGGCTTTTAGTCTGATGAGAATACGAAGATTTAAATAGAAAGAGTACATGAGAATCCATTGCTATGTACTATTAGATAAATCTTAGGTACCTGTGCATGACCAATAAGCCTAAATAACCGTTTTGAGAGAGGTTTTGGGTTGTTACACCAAATCTGCAATGTGCTGATCCATTTGTAGTTTTGTAGCATCTTAATTCGATTAGACCCATTTTGATCATCTGCCACTCTGGAGAAAAAAAAAGAAAGAAAAGAAAAAAAGAGGAAAAACATTGGATGGCAATCTCCGATACATAGCAAGTAAATATACCAGCACATGGATTCTCAAACTCTAATTGGATCGAATTATCTATGCAGAGATCACAATTTATCTGGAGATCACAGTCTCTAACTACTACATTCTTGAACAACTTCTCTTATAATATAAATAGTGTTCTTAATTTTCCGTGTTGATAGCGGTCTGGTTGATGTTTTGTGATACTTCATAGAACTCCAACAAGCTCAGAATAGTGCAAGAATGGAGTTGGTTTCTCTATGTAGTCATGGATAATAACACTATTCATTTGTAGCTATCACAGGTCATAACTAGTATTTAATGGTAATTGACGGATTAGAACATGGAGCTACGCTATTAATGGCAATGCTAGACAATCAATTAAGCAAGGATCTAGTGTTTACCTTTCAAGCCAAAATCATGTCTAGAAATTTGTTGCGCCTCGTCGACGCATGAGATCGTCTGAAGCCTCTCAGATCAGGATGAACTCGTGCATGAACTCATTGATACGTCGAAGTGTAAGATTGCATTTTTCCCTTTGTTTTGTCTCAAACAAATTGCATTTTTATTCCGTGCATGTCTTTTTCTAATAGAAATTATGAAATTCTTGTACACAATATAGAAAGCCTCTGTACCTACTTTGTGCTGACTTAATGACTCTCAATCACTATACATGGCTCCAATCTATTCCTTAAAGGTCTATCAAATCCTTTTCTATCCGCATAATTTAAGCATCCTAAATGGCAGATGATTTTTTTATTTCTGTGTTATTAGGTAACAATGATGCCATTTGAAAACAAGAGACTCTAGAATGTGTATACTTCGGTTTATATCTTTGTACATTGTATTCTAGTGACCAAAATGCATCCGAGTTGTCATGTCCAAAGTCCTCCTTCGCTTTGCTTCAGAATATTTGGGCCATGATGAGTCGAGATGTTGCCTTCCAAATCAAGCACGTATATAGAGACCAATGGAGCTACAGATTAGGTAGCCTCGTTTGTGGCCAATCATTCTGAAGGAATCTATTGGTGGGGAAGAGAGAGTTGCCTAAAGCAGTCTAAAATTTATTATTTTTTTAATTTTTTTAAAATATATTTATACTAGGTGTTAAAAAAACTCTATTTTTTTGGTACAACGGCGGCTCGTAGCCCACGGGTGTGGATGCAGCCAACAAAATCCGAAAACAACAAAACAGATAGAGAACTCGGCACTATGTCATACTCCCTCCATACAAAATCTCCAGAATGAGGAGCCGAAAAGAAAGCAACCCAATCAGCAGCACAATTTGCTTCTTTGTAGACATGTGCGGCCTGATAAGTACCACACTCATGCAGTAGACTGCGGATGTCGAGTAGTAGCGGCCTGCCCTCGCCTGCATGCCCCCAACCCCTGATCCAATCAATCACTGTGACCGAGTCGACCTCCAGGATGATTCGGTCCGCACTTAGAGTCTGTTAGGCATAGGAGATGCCCTTCCAGATGGCTCTGAGCTCAGCACACACCGCTGAAGAATCGAAAATGCGCTAAACCCCCGCCACTACTAGTCTGGCCTCATGATCTTTGATGATGAAATCTACGCCTCCGCCTCTTCCGCCACTACTATCGAAATTCACCTTCAGGAAACCGGAGATGGGGGAACCCAGGATACAAAAACATATCTAGACGCTGCAAGAGCAAAAAAAGGGGCCCTAGATGCGCTGACTCCCCACTACCACTAGTTTGATCTCATGATCTCTGATGCCGAAGCTTATGCCTACGCCTCTTTCGGTCCCTATCACATTGTCATCAAAATTTACTTTCAGAAAGTCGGGAGTTGGGACACCTAGAATACAAAAATATATCTAAATGCTGCAATAACAAAAAGAGGGTCCGAGATATTTCTGGCCAATCCGATGGGTGAAATCTCAATAGTACCAAAGTCTTGGCCGTCTTGCTTGGAGAGCTGGAAACTTTGCTCAACCCCACAAATTACCCGCCCATCCTCTCGTGCCACAAACGTGCAAGCTTCCAGGCATTGAATGACGTTCAAATAAACCCATATCGTCTTTTCCCAGTTCCCTGCGGTATACGGAACGAATTATACCTTCAGTGCCGTGTTCCCCCGACACCGTCCCTATCGGAATCTCCTATCAGACAGTTCCAAAGCTCCCGCACGATCATTCAGTACGAGCGGACGTCCGCATAAAATCTAAGAGTTACGCGTCGCGGGGTCCGGCGCGCTCTCTCGTGTCAGGGCGTACGGATTTCCAGCTGGGGACCATTGAAACCGCTTGCTCGAAGGAACCAAACCCCTGAACATTCGCTTATTAACGAAAAAGCCACGTGCCGAGGTCTCGCCCCTCCGATGGCCAAGACAAGCGGTGACTTGGATCGTGAATATTGGTCTGTCATGTGGTATCTTTGGCATATGGAATAGAGTACCGACTCTAGTGCGTCTTCCCGATGTGCCCCTTTTGCTTCGAGGGGGCAGTTAGGTGGGACCGCGGTACATCGGTAATTCTTTAAATGTGGAGGAGCATATTTGGAAATTGGCGGCCCACGGAACTAAAAGAAGGGGGTGGCGCGTCGGGCGCTGGGTCGGAAGGGGGAACACGTGGAGAGATCGTGGAGCGGATATAAACCGCTCCATAAACCGCGCCACGTAGCGGAGCCACGGTTGGGCTTTATCCTCGCCACGTCGGACCAGGGGCCCCGGTCCCGAGCTCGATTTAAACCCTCTCCTCCCCTGGGCCTCCCTTCTCCCCTTCAAAGCCAAAGCCCGAGCCCCATTCTCCGATCGCCGCCGGAATTAATGGAAGAAATATCCTCTCCGGCCGGCGGGACTTCTCCTATGATTGCCTGAATCTCGACGGAAATTTCCTCCTATCGAGGGCCTTTCTCTAAATGCAAAGTTGACACCTTTATGGAGATCGAAAGAAACTCGTTTCGATCGATGGGGACTTGGTTTTTGAAGAGAAATTGGAGTGAGATTGGTGTATGGATGGCTTCTTCGTCTTCATTAATGAGTTTTTGACTGCGAGCACTTCTTATTCCCCCTCCACCCCCGTCTTTTTTTTTTTTTTGGTTCTTTTGGTTGTGGCTTTGATTGGAGCTCGGTTTTGTTCTAGAAATCGCCAGAAGTTTCTTGTTTTAGTTTCTTTGCGTGCTCTTGTGATCAGGGAGTGGAAAGGGAGGAATCGGCGTTGAATCTTCGCGTTTATCTCCAATTTCGCCAATTTTGTCCCTTGATCTCGTGATCTGGGCGTTGAATTTGGTTAGGGTTTTAGAGTCTGGGGGGTTTGGGAATGGAATAGTGGTTAGGGACGGGTTGTTATAATCTCCGAAAGCGATGCCGTTTCAGATGAAGATCCAGCCGATCGGGCAGAAGGGAGCGGTACGGACCGATCCGGCGAAGCCCGCCGGCAAGTCGCGGCTGAAGCGGCTCTTCGAGCGGCAGCTCCCAAGCGTGCTGCGGATCTCCTCCGCCGAGAAGCTCGCCGGCGCTGGCGACGACAAGGACAAAGAGAGGGACGATGGTGATGTGGTGGACCCTAGCTCGGTGTGCCTGGATAGAATGGTGCTGAGCTTCATCGAGGAGGGAAACGAGAAGCCGCCTCGGAGCCGCTGCAACTGCTTCAACGGAAACTACGACGACAGCTCCGACGACGAATTCGACGTCCCCGCGGGCGATGCCTCCGCCACCTCCGGCGACGCGGCGGAGATCCTTAAGGTAGTTATCATCTTACCGAATCGGACCGATCTCCATCATTTCACGACGATCGTCGCAATCTTGTAATAATTTTCTCCTAAAGTTAACCATTTGTAATCGATTTCTTTTCAAATTTAAAACATCTGTCCCCCTGTTAGTACAGGGCCTGGTGCCATGTGCGAGCGTCGCGGAGAGAAATCTCTTGGCGGACGCGTCAAAGATCGTGGAAAAGAACAAGACCTGGAGGAACAAAGACGATTGTCGGAGAATCGTCACCGACGACCTCCAATTCCTTGGCTACGACGCTTCCATCTGCAAGTCCCGGTGGGAGAAAACCCCTTCATTTCCGTCCGGTAACCATCTCCCCAAACCCTTCTTTCTCTGTGTGCGTGCAATATCTATCGATGAGAGTGGCTGATTGATGATGGGACGGCAGGAGAGTACGAATACTTGGACGTGATCGTCGCCGGCGGCGAGCGCCTCCTGGTGGACGTGGACTTCCGATCGGAGTTCGAGATCGCTCGGTCCACCAAGCACTACCGCGCCGTCCTTCAATCCCTGCCGTTGGTCTTCGTTGGCAAGCCCGACCGGCTCCAGCAAATCATCGCCGTCGTCTCCGAGGCAGCGAGGCAGAGCCTTAAGAAGAAAGGCCTCAGCTTTCCGCCCTGGAGGAAGCCGGAATACATGAAGGCCAAGTGGCTCTCCCCCTACCAGCGATCTACCGCCGCTGTCAAAGCCCAGCAGGAGAAAGGAACCGACGACGGGAAGGCGAAAGCGGAGAGCGACAGCAAAGTGCCCTGTTCCATCTCTGCCGTTAATTTTTCAGGTGAATTCGAGCTTCGTTTCGAAGAGCCCGGCCGTTCTCCGGTGGCTAATTCCGGCGTGTCGCCGGAGGAGAAGATCACCGTGGTGGTGTCGCCGTGGCAGCCGCCGGAGATGAAGCCAAAGACTGGGAAGCCGGGGACCAAGGTCGTCGCCGGCCTAGCTTCCGTCCTCTGAGTCCGAATTTTTGTTGTTTTTTCCGAAAAATTCGGTTTTTTTTTATATTTGCTTTTTTGCCGGTTTTGTTGAGAGAGATATATATTATAAATTCTCTCTCTTTCTTTCTTGCCCTCGAAGGGATTGTAAGAACTAAGAAGAGTTTTGGTTACCTACTGATATGAATATAACCTAATATTAGATTATGAATATCAAAATGTAAAAATAGAAATTTCCCTTTCTATTTAAATCATGAAGCCAAGCATCTGGTACGTATATTTTAATGATTTATTTATTTATTTTATAATTTGTTATAATATTAAGAACTAAGAAGCTTTGTTTACGGTGTTCTTGGATTCAAAGTTTTTGGCAGTGGCGGTCTCCTGCAGGGAAACAGAGCAATGGAAGAGACGGAGTAAAGGTTCTTCTCTCTCCCCTTCTATTTTTTAATCTCTCCTTCCAATATTTTGAGCAATTTTAAATTCAGAAAGAGAATATGGGGGGAATAGAAGCCTGACTGCATTAGGTCTCGTGCAGTCTCGGTTCCCGTGTAACGGAAAACAATCCCATGCTAATCTCGTGATCTTTCGCCCCACTTTTTATTTATACATATTTATATATATTAAATATCAAATATTATGTGAAGATTCTCTAAAAAAAGTTTACGAGTAAAGATATGAAGGCTTCATCGCCCGGGGGAAATTTAAGGATAAAAATGGATCAGATAATTTTCTTCTAATTTATTGATATGATATTACCTTTATTTATTTTTATTTAATAATATCTTGCATTGTTTGATCATAAAAATTAATTATTTGATTTATATTCATAATTATATCTGTATTTTTACTATCTTATTTTTATCTATATTTATTTAATATTCATTTATGTAGTTATTAAATAAAATAAAAATAAAAATAAAAATTTTTGATATGCGATGGATGCGGGACTGTAGAGCCGTCCCTTTATTTTTTTTACTACACTTCCTTGGTAAACCTTGGGAGCAATGATCACGCTTTTTCCCGGGCTTTTGAAAGTGGGGTGGGGGTAAAAATGAAAGGCGGTGGGTAAAGTGGGGTTGCCCCAACTTTGAGGCAAATAATAAAAGCTTGTTTTCAGCATCTCGGAGCGTCGTCAAAAATAATATACTCTTATATCTCCCAGGTCCAGTCACCGTCTTCCGTGCACCTCCATCATTCCCGTGATCTTAGGTATTAATTTCCCGCTTTGACTGCCATTTTTACCCTGTGACTTACCGGTTCGACTAACGCTTTGACGATCTGGTAGTGGTAGGTCTCCGAAGACTCATTTGGTTCAAAAAAAAAAAAAATCAAAAAAAATAATTTTATTATATTTATTTGATCATAAAAGAATAGTATATTTCAGATTAATTTATATTTAATTGAATATTTAATTTTTAAAAAATTATATGAAATATCTATTATATCTTTAATAAAACAAAACAAAAGAGGCAGGCGGTGTCTTCTATATTTTTTAATAAAATATAAAAAAATTATTACTATAAAATTTTATTTTTTATTTTTTTGTTAACCTTTTTTTTTTTTTCTTCTGCGAACTAAATAAGATCTCTGTGATCTCTGTGTTTGCTATTTTAGTTTTGTTCTATCATCAGTGGGTATTTGGAGGATGATCATTTGTTATTTAGCCAGTATTTTGTTAGGAAGATGGTTATATGGAATAATGGCTATTACATCAATGGTTGTTATAAGAGAAATTATGGCTGCGATTTTTAAACTTTTATGTTCATCGGTAAACTGATATTTTGAGGCTGCGATTTGCATGGCAGCTTTTTAAATGATTTTATTTGTTTAGTGAGTAGTTATTTGAGCAGACATGATCTTTTCTTTGTTGTTGCGTATGTTATGGTGCTGATAGCTAGTAGCTGCAAGGAGCATTATAATTATTTTCAAATAAAACTGAGTCCATGGGAGGATTCGGGGGGAGGAGGCCGAGGGATGAGAGTACGAACCGCTCTCTGATCCGAGACATAGTGATGATGAGGAATATGATCGTCTTTCAGACCAAGCATGTATTTAAAAAAGCCAACGAGGCGGCCAATTAGGTGGATGTTTACGTGGCCCACCACTTTGAGTACATCCTTTAGTCAAGAGAGTGGAGCTGCCACAAGCACTCCACGAGCTAGTGTTTTTTGTTTTTTGATTTTATTAGGTGTATTTGTATACGCACTGTATGAAGAACTCGCCTAAAAAAAAAATTGAGTCCAATGTTGAATCGGACGTACTGATGTTAATTTAGTTAAAAAAAAGAGAGAAATGTCATTGTGGTCCACTGTGTAGGCATATTGCTATTATTGAAATCTTGAAACGATAAACATTACACCATGCTATGATCTCCTCCTTACCAATTGTTACCAGGCTGGTCAATTTTATATTATTACAATATCTAATAATATATATATATATATATACATATCCTTCTAAATATAAAAAATTATATCAATATCTTCACAAAATTACTATATATATTT
>JAOXJJ010000359.1:3053256-3090095 GCA_025769935.1 Phoenix roebelenii | reverse complement strand
TTGGTCTTGCTTTTCTTTCATCTTTTTGATATCCTAACCTCTCTTTTTGTGCCTTCAGACGTCCCGAAGATGGTCACAAAGAGCCAGTCCCTCTACGCCCGGTTCCGGAAGAGGTCGGCCGAGACGGAAGGAGCTCCGCCCGAGCCGAAGAAGAAGGCTTGGCTTTCATTTGGCACGGCCACTGGGGTGAGCTCGGCTCAGGCCGGCTCTTCTAGGCCCGCTCGGAGGGAGGTGCCGAGCTTCGACCGAGGGGGCTCGAGCTCTTTGGGTGCTCCTGTGGCACTCGCCTGCCCGGTCCCTATTTCCCAGATTTCTGCCCAACCTCCCGTACGACCTCAGCAATCGAGGGATGGGGCGGAAAGCAGCCGAGGTGCTGCAAGGACGTCCATGCCGAGCCCAGCAAGGCCCGGCCCGTCGAGCCCATCATGGCTCAGCCTCTCAGACCCTTCGGAGGGTGATGGCTGCCAAGAGAGGAGGTCGTACTGCCTTGAGTGGTCAATCCTCGAGGGCGACTCGACCCTCAATAACATTGAGACGGCGCAGCAGATCTTCCGCGTCGCGCTGCTTCCGACCGACCAGGCCGAAATAAGGACCATGACGTTCAATAATTTTTTGGACGAGACTTGCCGCTCTGCCATCCGGGTAAGTTCGCTTCTTTCCCCCCACCCTCCTTTTCTTGCAATATGCTTTAAATTCTAACTCTCATTTACTATTTACAAAATCTTCACGAGATCGACACATTGATCTCAGTGGCGATGGACTATCGAGATCGGTCCCGGAGGTATCAGCAAGGGCAAGAGGAGGCCGAGAAGAAACTCGATGAGGTCGAGCTCTCGCGAAGGGAGCTCAAGGCAAGGGTGGAGGTGGGCGAGGACGAGCTTCGGTCGCTGGCGGCGCAGCTCGAGGAGGAGAGGGCTGCGCACGCTCTGGCCAGGTCGGAGCTGCGGTCCACCGAGGCCCGTCTGTCCGAAGCCCGTCTGTCCGAGGCCCGCTTGGCGCTCGCTGTCCGCGAGCAAGAAATAAAGGGCGCTCAGCTCAAAGTAGAGGAGCTCGAGGCCCGCGAGAAGACAGCCCGGGAGGAGGCTCAGAACGCGGTGTAGCTCTTCCGAGAATCGGAAGAGTTTCGCGATTTGTTGGAGGAAGAGGCTGTGGATGGGCTTATCCGCGGCTTTGACAACTTCTGGAACCAACTGAGGCGGCTCTGCCCCAACTTCGACCTCAATCTGCTTGAACCAGGAGCGGGGGTTAAGGAAGAGGGAGGCGCAACTGAGGACCCGGCTGGGACCGAAGCCCAACCGGCCGAGGAGGCGACAGAGGAGGCGTCCGCTGAAGATCTTGAAGCTTTAGGCGCCGCCTCCGAAGCTGTTGGCGACGAGCAGGCCGAGGCTGCCGCGGGAGAACCGACGGAAGCCGCAACAGAGCCCACTGCCTAGGGTTTTCTTTTGTTTTGTTTTTCTTATTTCTTGAGGCCGGCCTTGGAATTCATTGTACGACCGAGCTGCAACCTTGTACTTAGCCCTCGAGCTTTGTCAATGAAGAGTTGTTTTTTCCTACACTCGCATCTCTCTTTTGCATTGTAGACTTGCATCTTTTTCCTAAGCGAACTATTCCAGGTCTTCCGATGTGACCAGGTTCGTACATGTCAGGATGATTCACGTAGTTTTCGAACTCGGGGTCAAATTTTGCCGAGCCTTTGAGCTCGGCTCCCAGGTCGCCGAAGCGCTGTGCTCGGACCCCTGACCCGCTAGGTTCTTTAAATTTAGGTCCACTATAGTTTTTAGGAAAACAGGTAACTTTCGAGCTCGGATTCTGACTTCACCGAACCCTTGAGCTCGGCTTTTGAATCGACAAAGAGCTGAGCTCGGACCCCGGACCGCCAGGTCACCTAGGATGCTTAGGCCCAATTGATGTCTTCGAGTTCGGATTTGACTTCGCGGAGCCCTTGAGCTCGGCTCTCAGATTGCCGAAGCGCTATGGTTGGGCCTCAGACCCGTAGGCCGCTTAGGTTGCTTAGGCCCGATTTTCAGGCTCGGATTTGACTTTGCTGAGCCCTTGAGCTCGGCTTTCAAATCGCCGAAGTGCTATGCTCGGACCCCAGACTCGTGGGTCGCTTAGGCCCGATGTTTTCGGGCTCGGCTGAGTGCGTAGATTTTTGTTTGATAGACTTGAGCTCAAATCGCGTTCGCTAAACGAAGCTCCAAACTCTGACTATAGATGAGTCCCCTAAGTTCTCAAGCTTGGGCTTGAATCCTACCGAGCTCTCGGGCTCGGCCGACGCATTGAGCTCGGTCCTCAAGTCCTGAAGTGGTTCCGTCGGGCTTTTAAATTTATCTTCCGGATAATTTCAGCCAAGTCTTTTAGCTCGGTTTTCCAGACATTAGCTCACAAAAAGCTTTGGAGTCGGTCTTTAGGAAAACTGCGGACCGAAGTCGCGTTGCCGTCGAGGCCTATGCAGTAGTTGGTTTCGGTCTCGACCGAGGAGCCAACAAGCGGAGTTGGAGTTTTATGGTGAGTGCCTCGGCACTTTTTGAGCTCGACCAAGGTATTTAGGGTCGAGGTCATTACCACCGATTAATGACAGGGAAGGCGTGCCCGAAGTAATAGAAATCCTGATTTATAGTAGATTCGGGGAGTCGTCTCGACCTTGGTCGGGGAAAGTCCCGGGCTCAATCGAAGAATTACTGGCGACATGAATAAATAAATGTAATGGAGCAGGTGCCAGGTAAAATGTACCTTCCGAGCCGTTGGAGTCAGGCACCCTATGCTGAGGTAGATAGCTTTGCTCTTTGGCTAGCTTTTAAGGGTGCTCTTTTGCCTGGGATTCGCTTCAGGGACGCCGGCATGTTGGGAGATGTAGCTGTCGTTGGAGATCTGTGTAGACATAGCTCTGGCGTTGTTCACGAACATTTCGGGAGGCTGCAAAGTTACTACCCTGTCATTCCGAGGTCGAGGAGGCGCTACGGGGGGCCACGAAGGTACTGCCCCATTATCGATGTCGAGCACCATGGAGGGCCGCGAAGGTACTACACCATCTTTCCGAGGTCGAAGGATCTGGGAACGCACTGTCGACACTTGGAACATCTCGACCTTAGTCGAGGGATCGTACGCAAGGTCGAGGGGTCTGGGCACGCACTGTCGACCTGCGACGCTTCTCGAGGTCGAAGGGTATGGGCACGCACTGTCGACACTCAGGGCATCCCGATCTTACTCGAGGAGGCGCTACGGGGGGCCGCGAAGGTACTACCCCGTTGTTGATGTCGAGCGCCACGGAGGGCCGCAAAGGTACTACCCCATCTTTTCGAGGTCGAGGGGTCTGGGCACGCACTGTCGACACTCAAAGCATCTCGACCTTAGTCGAGAGATCGTACGCAAGGTCGAGGGGTCTGGGTACGCACTGTCGACCTGCGATGCTTTTCGAGGTCGAGGGGTCTGGGCATGCACTGTCGACACTCGGGGCATCCCGAACCTTGTCGGGGTCTTTGAGGGAGATCGAGACCGAGCTCGATGTCATCGCGGCGGGGCGTTCCAGGCTTGGCTGGGGCATCCGAGCTTGGTCGGGCATCCGAGCTTGGTCAGGTTGTCTGAAGATCACGAACATTCTAGCATTAGGAGAAACATAACATGATCAGGAGAAAACTATAGATAAGTTATCATAAAGAGAAGACGGAACTCGTGTTTCCGATCACTCGGAACCCCTTAGGGCTTCACTGATAGTACATCCGAAGATTTTTGGAGTTCCAGCTTCATGTGATGGGGGTCCCTTCAAGGGACTCCAGCTTGTATGCTCCGGATCGCTGAACTCGCGCGATCCGGTATGGTTCTTTCCAATTTGGGGCTAGCTTTCCTTTCTTGGTTGGCTGAGAAGCTTCAGTTCTTCTGAGGACGAGATCCCCTACTTTGAAAAGTTTTGCCTTGACTTTGGAGTTGTAGTACTGGGCTGTTCTTTGCTGATACCTCACCATACGAACTCGGGCGACTTCCCTGGCCTCTTCGACAAGGTCCAAATTATTTCTGAGCTGGAAAGAGTTGGAGTCGGCATCGTAGTGTTCTACCCTCAGGGAGGGAAGCCCGATTTCCAGAGGGATGACAACCTCCGTTCCATAGGCCAAATTGAAGGGGGTCTCGCCCGTGGGCAGCCGAAACGTAGTTCGGTAGGTCCATAGCACGTTGTATAGGTCTTCGATCTATTGTCCCTTGGACTGATCGAGTCTAGCTTTGAGTCCCTGCAAAATAGTACGGTTTGTTACCTTGATTTTTTTGTTTGTCTGTGGATGGATGATCGAGGTGAAGCGGTGGTCGATGCCGAATTTGGAGCAGAATTCTCTGAATCGAACATTATCGAACTAGCAGCTGTTATCAGATACGAGGATGCGGGGGAGTCCAAATCTGCAGATTATTGACTTCCAGACAAAATCTCACATCTTTTGCTCAATGATCCGGACCACTGGCTCGGCCTCGACTCACTTGGTGAAGTAGTCGATGGAGACGATCAGAAATTTTCTTTATCCGGTAGCCAAGAGGAACGGCCCCAGAATGTCAATTCCCCACTAGGCAAATGACCAGAGGGCTTCGATCAAAGTCAGTGGGGCTGAGGGTCAGCGCTGAATATTGGCATTCCGCTGGCACCGATCGCATCTTCGGACGAAGTCCGTTGCATCCTTCTGGAGTGTGGGCTAGTAGTATCCCTGGCGAAGGATCTTGTGAGTTAGTGCTCGACCTCCCAAATGATTTTCACAGATTCCTTCATTGACCTCTCGAATGGCATAGTCTGCTTCTGACAGGCGGAGACATCTGAGGAGGGAAGAGATAAAGGACCTACGGTAGAGTTTTCCCTTGTACAATACGTATCGGGCGGCGAGTCGTCTAATTCGGCGAGACTCCAGCTCATCGTTGGGCAAGACTTTGTCTTTCAAATAACTGATGAGCTCGTCCATCCAGCTTGGCTCCGTCTCAAGGTAGAGTGCTGGCTCAGGTTCTTCCGTGCTGGACGTTTGGAGATACTCGAGCATTGCCACTTTGGGAAGCTCGCTCATACGGATGGTCGCCAGTTTGGACAGTTGGTCCGCCCTCTGGTTCTCCGACCTTGAAATATGTTGGATGTTGAAGGAGCTCAAAGCGGAGGTGAGATCTCGCACCTTCCGGAGATACTTCTGCATTGCGGGCTCTCGGGCTTCAAAGTTTTCCAAGATCTGGCTCACGACCAGTTGGAAGTCGCTAAAGACCCTTAGGTCCTTCACCTCTAGCTCCTTTGCCAATTTGAGCCCGGCGATGAGTGCCTCGTATTCTGCCACATTGTTAGAGGCGGAGAACTTGAGGCGCAAATCCTGCTCCGCAACTACTCCATCTGGACTGGTGAGGATGAGGCCTGCTCCACTACCCCCGAGTTCGAGGAGCCATCGACGTGCAGAGTCCACGTTTGCCCCGGGATCTGCTCCGTTGGTGTGGGCTCGGGCTCGGGCTCGTCCTCTATAGTGCACTCGACAATGAAGTCGGCGAGTGCCTGGGCTTTAATTGCCGGTCTCGATCGGTACTCGAGGTCAAACTCCCCAAGCTCGACTGCCCATTTTGTGATTCTCCCAGCCCGGTCCGACCGCTGCAGAATTTGCTTCATGGGCTAGTCGGTCAATATGGCGACTGTGTGGGCTTGAAAATAGGGCCGGAGTCTCCGAGCTGAGATAACCAAGGCATGGATGGTGTTTTCTAGTTTTGAGTATCGGGTCTCAGCGCCCCTCAGGACTCGGCTGGTGTAGTACACTGGTTTTTGGAGCTTGTCTTCTTCTCGGACCAGGACGGAGCTCACTGCAACTGGGGAGACCGCCAGATATAAGTAGAGGAGCTCACCCTGCCGGGGTTTTGTAAGAAGCGGAGGGAAAGCGAGGAGGCGCCTGAGGTCCTCGAAAGCCTGCTGGCATTCCTCCGTCCACAAGAAATTCTTCGGCCGCTTGAGGACTGCGAAGAAGATGAGGCATCTCTCGGCGGACCTGGAAACAAATCTTTCCAGGGCTGCGATCCGGCCAGTGAGCCATTGTACCTCCTTGACCGTCCTTGGCGGCGCCATCTCTTGTAGTGCTCGGATCTTCTCGGGATTTGCTTCAATTCCGCGCTGGATGACTATGAAGCTGAGGAATTTTCCCGAGGTGACTCCGAACGCACATTTGGCGGGGTTGAGCTTCATCCGATATTTTCTCAGTGTGGAGAATGTTTCGTTGAGATCAGCCACGTGGTCCTCCACCATCCGGCTTTTCACCAGCATGTCATCCACATAGACTTCCATGTTTTGGCCTATTTGGTTCTTGAAGATTTAGCTGACCAGCCTTTGATAAGTTGCCCTAGCATTTTTCAAGCCGAAGGGCATTACTTTGTAGCAATAGGTGCCCCCGTCGGTGATGAAAGCTGTCTTCTCCTCATCTTCGGGTGCCATCTGGATTTGATTATACCCCGAGAAGGCGTCCATAAATATCAACAGTTGATGCTCCGAGGTGGAGTCAACGAGCTAGTCAATGCTGGGGAGAGAAAAACTGTCCTTAGGGCAGGCTTTGTTCAGGTCGGTATAGTCTACGCACATCCGCCATTTTCCATTGGCTTTCTTAACGATGACTACATTGGCGAGCCAGTCTGGGTAGGATATCTTCCAGATGAAGCCGGCTTTGAGGAGCTTGTCTACTTCCTCGGCCGCTGCTTGCTGTCGCTCTAGAGCAAAGCCCCGCTTCTTCTGCCGCACGGGCTTGCTGGTTGGTTTCACCTGAAGTCTGTGAACCATGACCTCCGGATCTATCCCCGGTATGTCGGCGGGCGACCAGGCAAAGACGTCCATATTGGTCCGTAGGAACTCGATCAGGTGTCCTCTTTCGCGGGCATCCAGGCCGGAGCCGACCTGCACGTAGGGCAATCTTCCTATAAAGGAATCTGAGTAAAAAGCTCACCGGGCTCTACCCGCTCCTTTCGTGGGCCATCCCGCGCTTCCAAAGTTTCGGTGGAGAGCACCCGGTCTGTCGTCGGAGTTGACTTCTCGGCGGGTCACCTCGCTCCGTAGGTCGCCATGTAGCATCGTTTTGCTACCGCTTGGTCTCCACGAACCTCGCCGACCCCTTGGTTGGTGGGGAACCGCATGAGCAGGTGGCGAGTTGAGACTACGGCTCGGAGGGCATTGAGCCATGGTCGTCCAAGGATAGCGTTGTACGCCGAGGAGAGACGGACCATGAGGAAATCCATCTTTACGGTGCTTTCTCGAGGGGGGAGGCCGACCGTGACTAAGAAGCCGATCTCACCCTCGATTGGGACTGAGTCCCCAGTAAATCCGACCAGAGGAGCATTCATTCTCCAAAGTTGGCCTTCTATCATCCCTATTTTTCGGTAGGCGTCATAATACAAAACATTCGTCGAGCTTCCATTGTCTACCAAAACACGTTTTACATCGAATTTATTTACAATCATGGAGATGACCACAGCGTCATCATGAGGAGTTTCAACTCCTTCCAAGTCCTCATCTGAGAACGAGATGGCTTCAGAGGTGCGCAGGCGCTTCGGGGGGATCCTTTCCTCGGCAGGTCCTCCAACCGAGGTTCCATCTCCAATTGTATTGATGGTGTTGGCGATAAGTCTATTGTCATTTGGATCTTCAGGTTGTGCGGTGTTCTCCGCTGGCCTCCTTTCCTCATGTCGGTTCCGCACAAACCGGTTGAGTACTCCGCGACGGATGAGTGCCTCGATCTCATCCCGGAGCTGGAAGCAATCCTCCATGTCGTGGCCGTGGTCTCGGTGGAAGCGGCAGTACTTTCTAGGATTGCGCCAGGCTCTGGGGTCCCACATCGGGGGTGGAGGCCGGAAGTAGTCCCGACCCTGAATCTCCATCAGGATCTCCGTCCGGGGAGCATTAAGGGGAGTGTAATTCTCGTGCCTCCCCAAGAGTACTCGTGGCCATACTGGAGATCTCGGTTTGGGCGGGGATCTTGGTCGGGGCTGCCCCCGAGGCCGAGATGGACTCCTCAGCCGAGGAAAGTTCCTGTTCCGGCGAGGAGACTGGCTTTTAGGACGACCGCACTCCTCGCGGCGTCTCTTTTGCTTCTTGGAGGTCGGCTCGGTTGCACCTCGCCTGGAAGCAATGACCTCCTCGGCCTTCGCATACTTCCGAGCCCGGACAAGCATTTTTGTGAAGTCGGCGGGGAAGCTCTTCTCAATGGAGAAGAGAAATCTATAGGACCGAGCCCCAGTCTCAGCGTCGACATGGCTATCGATTAGTCAAGCTCGCGAACCTCCCATATCGCGGCGGTGAAGCGGTCGAGATAGTCTCTAAGGGTCTTTCCCTTCCTTTGTTTGATGTCAAGAAGGGAGTCCGAGGTCCGCCGCTGACGTCGGCTGGCAGCAAAGTTGGTGGTGAACTGCCTGCCGAGCTGCTCGAAGGAAGACACCGTGCTGGGCTTTAGCCCAGAAAACCAGAGACGAGCCGCTCCTCGAAGCGTCGCTGGGAAGCTCTTGCAAAGCATAGCCTCCGAGGACCCTTGCAACGCCATGAGGGTTCGGTAACTCTCCAGATGGTCGAGGGGGTCGGTCGTGCCATTGTAGAGCTCCACCTAGGGCATTTTGAACCTCGGTGGGACCGGCTCATCCTCGATCTGGCAGGAGAAGGGCGACTTAGTTGTAAATTCGAAGTCCTCCTCGCATCTCACCTTCCTGCTGTGGAGCGCCTCAATCTGGCGCTCGAGTTTCTCGATTTTCTTATCGAGCTCTCCGCTCCGAGGGTCCGCCACTGTAGTTTGCTCTGGCGTAAGTCGTTCCGGAACCGACTCGGCCTCCGATGGTTGTGGACCATTGCCTAGGCCCCTCGCTAGAGCTTCTCTCCGGGGGGGACACTTGGGCTGAACCCTGGCAGCAGCATCGCTCCTCGTTATAAGCTTGCGAGGAGCTGTGGAGGTTCTGGCCCTGAGGTATTGGTCCGTTCGGAGGAGGCACTGGCAGGACCTGGGCCTGCTGGAGCGGCGCCGATGGGGCTCCCTCGCGTTGCAAACCTTGGACGGCCGCGGCCAAGGCTTGAACCTGCTGCACTAGGATGTTGAACTGTTCCGGCTGAACTTGTAGGGCTGAACCGGCCGGAGGTGGCGAATTCTGGACGGAGCGTTCCGAACTTGGTGGGGGACACCGGGAGGCGTTAGAGGCTCCCTTGCTTCTCAACTTCATGGTCGCGACTCGGGCCCTTCCTCTAGCGCCAACTGTTGCTGAAAACTGGACCCGGGGGCGACCGATCGGCCGAGAAGGTGGAGCTCCGGCAAGGCGCTGACGGGCAGCGATCCGTCGGCGAGGGACGTCCTCCGCTGGACCTGCAAGGAAGCCGGTGGCCGGATTTTCCGGCGTCGACCCTCCGATACTTAAGTCAGAGGGGGCAAGTGTATACGAGGAGAAAACAATATGTATCAGAGTTTCTGTCCGCCATCCCCCTCTAAAATGGAGGAGTTCTCCCTTTATAGAGAGGTGCTGGGTTACCTGTGATGTGACGAGGCGAGACTGCAGTACAACTGAATACGTCGCACGATCAGGCGAGTTATTGCTGAGGTCGGAGTCAGGAAGTTGTCACGGCCGACTGGATGCGGCCGAGCTGACTTGCCGTGGAGAACTGGAGATCCATAGACAGTAGGTGCCACGCGCATTAATTGTTGAGTAAGCTAGAGATACACATTAATTGTGGAGTAAGCTAGAGGTCTTTAGGAGCCATGCGTGATGATGGTTGAGTGAGCCGAAAACGTGTATTAATGGTGAAGTGAGCCGGAGGTCTCTAGGAGCCACGCGCATTAAATGCTGGGGGTGATGGTAGGGTATGGTCTTTGATCGAACTACGGAAGGATATGACTGTTGTATGTGAATGGCGAGATCAGACTTCCGAGGTGGCGAGCTCCGAGGTCGAGAGCTCCGAGATCGAGCGCCTGGTCGGGCGCCGGGTTGGGAGCTCGGAGGTCGGACATGTCTGAGGTCGGGCGCATCCAAGGTCGGAAGTTTGGATGCTCTCGGTTACGTGCTCCGCAACATACTCACGTGACTTGGGACGATCTATATTACCCCAACACAATTATTTCTCAGGTTTAAGGCGACTCTTTCTCTTCTAAAAAATCAGTCGTGTGATCTTTATCTTTACGGAATTCTTTGAGAAATCACAGTGCAAAGTATATGCAAGTACCTGCAAACGGTGGACGAAACAATTTCTATAAAACTACATTATTCATGAGAGGGCTAAGGGTGTCATGAAAAGTAATTATCTTTTCTTAGCTCATTGGATGCCACCTTATTTATGGGTATTGAGATTTTACTTCATGGTGCCTATCCAAGTCATGCGCATGCATCATTTTATATATTTTACGTAATGATAAGGAGTGGGTTTTAGTAAGAGAGGAAACATAATACTTTTGCACAACTACGTAATTACCTCGTCTAGATACATCTTTAAATTGTATGAAATTGGCAAAGTTTCCCAACTTTTACTCCAATACTAACTTGCTGCATTTCTAAAGGCTTATAATGTAAACGATACTAAAGAAATCCTAATGTTGCTTGGCTTTGAGATAGGAAAATCCAGGATTTCTAAAATTCTATTATACTAGGAGTCCCACGTTTTCTATCCAAATTCAAAATCATATATTAATTATAACAAAAATTTTAATTTTATTTAAACAAAAGTATTTCATAGCAAATAAATATTAAAGAATTATATTCAAACCACCACTTGCCCCAAAAACTTAAGTTGATAAGATGAGGCAGATTTATCTATATATTTTATATTTTCTTATAAATTACATAAAGAGACATATTAGCATATAAATTAAAATATTATTCAGGTCAAGAACATGGTAAAAAAATATATAATATATTATAGCGAATTAATCTTGGAACAACTTGAGACATATTAGCGCATAATATTCATGGTTAAATTTTTCCAGAAATTTTAGGTGCCGCATGCATTGCATGCACGCTATTAGCTCTTCTAAATAAATGCACTCCTTAGTGGAGTATGGTAGACGGAAACATTTGTCTGCTCCTAATTTTCCATGATGGAGATGAGGAAGGACAAGGAAAAAGACCCAGGAACGCCGGTTTCTACACGCTTTCGAAGACACTAAAGAGATATCCCGTGGGACTACGCGCTTTTGCAGTCACACATTGGGCCTCATTTAAGGGCTCATTTGGTTTGCGGAAAAAGAAGGAGGAAAAGTATAGTCAATAAAAAAGTAATGAGATGCTTCTCGTTTGGTTGGAATTTTCAAAGAAGAGAAATGGAAAAGTTATATTCCCATGGAAATATGATTTCACGTTTCATGAAAAAGTTATTCCTATGAGAAACATGAAAAAGTTACTTTCCCATGAGCCAGAAATCATTTCATTTTTATTTTTTCCCAAAAAAACCTTTCAGCATTAAGAGGCATTAAAGACCTAATTTTTATTAAAGGTATAATAGAAATTACACGTATTGTCAACCAAACATAAATACTTTGGAAATCTGTTATTTTTCTATTGTCAACCAAACATGCCAAAAGTACTTTCTCAGGCATCTTCTTTCCAAAAATCTGCTTTCCAAGAATCATATTTCTAAAAAAAAAAATACTTTCCGTAAACCAAATGAGCCCCAAATGACAAGGGTGGGTAGCGGTACCGAGATAGGCAGCAGGAAGAGGCTCGAGAGTGTGACGAGCTAGGAGATAAGGGAAGGAGCAGAAAGAGAGATTTTTTTTTTCCGTTTAAGATGCCTAATGAAGCAGCTGCAACTTATCTCATAGCTGTTTATGGTTGATCTATTGCAAAATTATTTTCAGTTGCGATGGGACAAGCAACTCAATTTACTATGTAATTCAAGTTGCAAGCATTCTTCGTATCTACAACTTGACCTATATGCAGCTTCACATGCAAAACTTCGAACAACCTCTTAGATTTCTTAAATGGGCTAAACCAAATTCAACGCCTGCTCACTAGTAGCACATAATCTTGATCTTGGGTCGAACATGGGTTTGACTATACTTAGATCAGGCTGACTGATGCCTAGTTCAACCTCTCTGATGTACATCCCTACTCGCTGCTATTTTGGCCACACTGGTTGCACTTTTTTATATTGCTTGATGGATGAGAAGGTCCTCCATGATCTGAAATATGGTCTGCCAGGTTCATAAGACGGTAATCAAGGCCAATTATTGTGTAGTTATCATCTGGTTAGTTTACTACATCAGATACAGAAGCATTAAAAATACATCTCCCAATCTAGATGTTGGCATGAATGCAGAGTAACAATCTACCATCCACACAAGTTGTGGGTCTGTCGGCCCTCCCCAAGATCTAGAGAAATTATACCCTACACCACAAGCACCATGCCAAGCAGCCTATCTCACTCTTATGAGCCCCATTCATCATATGTGCATCCCGGTGATCATGAATGAGTTGAGGTGATTAGCACGGTGCACAACTAGATTGGTACACGGGCTTTCCGAAAGCCATCTTAAATTTGTTAACCTGTTAGCTTGGTTGGCTAGGATCCAACTCTCCGTAGGAGAGGCTCGGGGTTCAATCCTTACGACAAACATCGAACATATTACCCTTAAAAAGAAAAATCCGGAATTTATGGACACACTGCATACTCCGGCACTGATCATCAGATGTGTGAGGATGAAGCTTGGCCTAGTAAAATCTATGTATCCTATGCAACACTGAATGCAATGAAACCACATTATTTTTGAGAATGAATTCTTCATAACATGGCCATCTCTAAAGTCTATACTTCACAGCACTTATCTTCCATCTAAAGCCATTTACACAACATGACATCAAGATCTTGCTATCCATTATCAGTCCATTGGTTGGCCCTCCACTGGCAATAAAAAGCCTTGCTACCATCCATGTCACAAACTTCTACACTGTGGTGGAGGTTGAGAGGACTCCAAAAAGATGCCTAAAAGCATGCAAAGCAGTCTACTCCAAACCAGTTTGTGAATGAGCAACTAGAATAAATTGCTGGTCGTAACATCTCCATCTCATTTCGTTCAATCAAAATACGGCACTATTATATTTTCACAGCGGGATAGCCAGATATCAAGTCCTGACTCTGACCTCATTTTATTTTCAAGAATAAAATAAGCAATTCTTCTAACAAATTTGCAGAGTTAAATAGGGCACTGCAATTATACCATAAAAACCAGAGAAGAAGTGTGTTTAAATCAAATCAGAATGTTTTAGCAAGATCAGAGAACTTTGCCTTCATCTTCTCTCTTACTATAGTAAAGCAGGGAGAATGAAGGGGAACAACAAATAAACAAGGGACAATACCTAGCCTGCTCAAGTCAATGTAACAATACTTCTGCTATTGTCCTCTGATGGTTTAATTCATGAATTCTCACTTCTATTTTGAGCTCTTTCTGATTTAACTAAGAGTTTTTGGCATAGATAAAAGAAAATATAATGGCCTGCAGAAATACCTAACATAAACCCCCCAAGTAAAGAATTAAATTTCCAGCAGATGGTAACTATGCTTCCTCCCTATCTTATCATTTTAGTTCAACTTCCAGCTTCCAGAGCTAGAGAAATAAGATTGATCTAAACTAACATGGCAAGTGCAAGGATGATTTCTGAAGACTGGCTTGCCTAAAGACTGTAAACACTAAAGATTAAACAATAAAGAGAACATATCACACTAATTTATTATTTGTATCTCATACATAGAAAAAAGCATGCAGGCAAGCGCCCATGCCATTTCTATAGTGTAACATCTTAAAAAACATGTAGGCATAGCCTGAAAAGACTTCAAATACGATGAGAACAAAATTAACCCCTAAATAAACTCTGAAACAATAACAGAGAGCAGAGTAAATTCCAGAAATTCTCCTACTTCCAAACTAGATAGCTGTAACGTTCTCTCTCGAGGCAAATTGTAAAACGCAAGCTTATCAACTTCATTCTTTTCCATCTGCTGCACGAAGCGAACCCAACTGGACAGGCGCCTGAGTTCCAACCACTTTTGAAGTCCCATATACAGACAAGTCAACACCCTTTGTTTTCTCTTTTTCAATTTGCTCCATGATCCAGAAGTATGTGACCCTCAGTCCGTCCTATGGAATTTAAAAGAAAATCAATGTATGAGATGCTAAAACCAACCAAGCTAGATGAGTTCAAATGAAAGGAACTCTGCCGTACCTTCAATTTCATAGTAGGGGCCCAGCCCAATTTCTCCTTAATCAGGGTGTTGTCAGAGTTTCGGCCACGGACACCCTCTGGACCAGGAATATGATGGATGGGAAGCTTCTTGTTCCCAAAGCTAAGTACAATTTCAGCCATCTCATTCATGCTCACCATTTCATCACTTCCAATATTCACTGGCTCTCTGAAGTCTGACTTTGTCAATCTAAAGAATGACAATAAATTTTTAAATGGAAATCAAGAAGAGAACGACCTCTATTTAAGAAATATTTAGAAACCAAACAAAAAATATCACCATTTAAAGAAACTCTATCTCTATTTATTGATTTATTTATGAAATTTTCCAGAATCTGAAGTTTTTATATTGCAATTGAAGAAGCAATCAGGATAATCAGTAAAATCTGTTGTTTGTTTTGCTAGTTTAAGAAGCAAAGTCAAACTACCGGGCCCGGCATACAATTTTCAGTATTGAAAATAAAGCATCTGAGTAGACATTAAGTGTGGAGTCAACTGATTACCTCAATACACCTTCCACGCATTCATCAATAAAAGTGAATGATCGTGTTTGCTTTCCATCACCCCACATCTCAAATTTATCTGTTGATGTAATTGCCTTTCTACAGAAAGCAGCAGGGGCTTTCTCCCTTCCACCTACAGTGCATCATAGAAAAGCCTCAGAAGTTGGTGCTGAAACAAGTAGACCATCATGCAATCGCTCACTAACTTATAAAATAGACTGGTAACTCACAAATTACCTTTCCATGTTCCAAATGGACCATATATATTGTGAAACCGCCCAACGCGACACTCTATACCAAAGTCCTTAGTGTAGTGCTTGCACAACTCCTCTGTTGCAAGCTTCTCCAATCCATAAGCATCTTGAGGCTACACAAGAAACAATATTTGGAAAATAACATGTGCTCAGAATGTGTGCAGCTAACGAGGTGCTCACGAAGTACGAAGAGTGTTGATAAGCATACCTCTGCAGGCCAAGCATCAGACTCCTTCAAACTAACATTCGTCTCCAACTGCTTAAATTCTGGGTAGATGCAAGCACTGGAGGCATAAAAGAACCTGCATGCCATTATTTGGACATTCTTTCCATCAGTTCACATGAAAAGTGGCAAGAAAGAATACACAAAGCCTTGAAAAATAACCAGTTCCCAAGAGAATACAAAAGATACCAACATAGAGTGACAGGGGGAGAAGAAAAGAACTTGTGAATTAAATTTTTTCTTAAAACTCATGATGCAAAAAACCAGGATGTATTAGATATGCATACAAGATAAAATGATCTCCAAGAGCTCAATTTCCAGTGCATCATTGTTTCAGCAATATTGGTTCAGAGAAGAGGACACCAAATCCTCCAATTTAAAATAAGACAAAACAGAAAATGCACAATTGTCAGATCTGAAGCATACATTTATTAAATAATAGAAAACATTTTAAAAGATTAAGAAGTATCATTGGTCAGCAACAAAGATATGTCAATTGATGCAAAATTCTTACTGCAAACTCCAGGAAACTCTCCTAATGGACAATTTATATTTCCTGGAATCCACTACACCTATTTCAAACCGTGCCCCATTAATTTTAAAATTCTGTTGAACGATAAAAAAGCACATCGCATAATATGGAGATAAAACAATGGCTAGTATGAAGTGCAACTCACAGGATGTAACAAGTGATACTTTATTCTTAGAAAATAGCTCTACAAGTATGTGATCTTTTATGAAATAAATGTTACAACATTCCACTGTCGGGCTGAAAAAATTAAATAAGATATGGACCCGATACTGGCATATCCATATTCGTCTCCATATTTTTCATTGAATATGGATATGGATATTGATATTAAATGGAAACCAAAATTAGCATCCATATCAATATTAAAACAGATATGGATATGAATCTAATATTAAACATATCCGTATTTGTTTTAAATAGATATAGATACAAGTCGGATATTAGTTATATCCGTTTTCTTCAACTGAATACAGATTTAAATTGGATATTACGCAATTATAAATGAGATTTTGAGTGGAATTCAATAATAAAAACTAACATAAATGACATAATCACAAAGAATGAGAATGAAATCCACTATCAAGATTGCACGAGATGCAAAATTATCAAGTAATTGTCTAAGATGTAGTTATTGAACTTGCACGATGACTGATTTGACCAAGGGTTTGGATCGACTAGATTTGTATTAAAATTATATTTAAAAATTAAAAATTATTTAAATAAAATATAGAATATAAAAATTATTAAAACAATTTCTATATTAAATATATTGTCACTCTTTATTTGCCACGTAAATAAAAAGAAACATTAATTATCTATTTCTTAAATAGCTTGTAAAAAAAATGCAAATATAGGAACATGAAGAAGTTTTTGATATTTTTAAATATTTTATATAGAAAGGTTTTGAAAATATCATAGAGAATAGAATAAAGTTATTTATATTCCATTTTTTATCAAAGGAAAAGGATTGATTTTTTTATGAAAATAATTAATTATAAAAATATGAATATCACAACATATTTTGAAACGACTATATTTTATAACATGAAAACTTTTGAATAAGTATAATAAACCATGATTATATAACAAAACTGTATTTTGTCATAGTGGCTATTTAGGTGGTGTTGAATGGTTTTCCTCCAAATATAGGTGGTTTGTAGATGCCAGATATCCAGCAAATTCATAGGCATTTATCTGGATTTGATTGGATGAGGATTTTTATCCAAAAGCAATCTGATCCAGATAAGGAAATGGATAGAGTCAGATAATATCCAACCCATTTTCAGCCCAATTCCACTGCCACACCTTTCTTATGAACACCTTGATCAAGGTAATGAACACACAGTTTCTATCTTGAAACTCTATCATAAAATATATTCTATCTTAAGCCATATAAGATGAATTTTTTAAAATCTTATAGCTTAACTTTGCTCCCTTAATTTCATATAAGATTTTCGTTCTTAAATATAAGCATCAATTGCTTAAAGACATAAACACAATGCTAATTTCTTGTTCTGAACAGGGAACTTTATGGTTTGTCTCCTATTTTGCTTATTGCAATCTGGAAAATGTAGATCAAACCCAAATAAGATGTCATAAATAAAGTCGAAAAGAGAGCACCCAATACTTGACCCGAATAAGAACCTGAAACAGTAATCTACAGCAAAAAAAGAAGGAAAAAATAGAAAAAGGAGCCTTTCCATAGTTTGCTAAAGTAATAGATTAACATGGAAACAATTTTGCCTATGATGCATCTTGAATAATTAAACGTGATAAAGATGAAAAAGGAAAAAAGATGGAAGGGCTAAGTTACTAGTCCTTGCATAGTTATACTCTTTATTTATTTGCATGAAGACACATTTTTTGAAGAGTAAATTTGAGAATACGTAAGAGAAATAAATGCACCAATTATTTGATAGGAATAATTTCTAAATCCATATTTGTAAAATTATATCTTTACAATTTATACTTATTATAATTGTAAGCTTTTCAACCATCAAATAATCATTCCAAACTTATTATTGTTTATAATTTTGTCTTGCACCATGATATGAAGACTAGTCCATATGTGCATATGGGAGCAGAGAGTTTGCAGCATTAGTAGGGGTGTAATCAACCTCAGCTTGATCAGGCTTGGGTCGCATTCTAATTTCATGCTTGAAATATGAAATCAAGCTTGATTTGTTTACTGCTATTTTGGATCAATCCAAGCTTAAGTTCAACCTGAGCCGAACACTAGCCTAAAAGATCATCCTGGTGACCCTAAATCAAGCAAAAACCAATTTGAGCTTGAATCAGGCATGGGTAAATCTGAATTAAAATTTGATTCAAGTTTTATTTCAGCTTGGTTTGATATTGAATTCAAACCTGAACCAAGCCTGACTAAACATTTAATTGACTCGATGAATAGAAAAAATCACAAAAGCCTTTATCTGATGCTCCACTATGTATAACATAAATGTATGTGAATCTTTATATACCATAGAAATATGTTCAAGCCTTACCAGGTTGAACATGATCAAGCTGGGTCAATTTTTGGTTCAGCTGAAATTAATTTCAAGCCTGATTTTTACTGGTTCAAGCTTCATTTATATAGGTATAAACCGAGCTTGATTCGGGCTTTTCCCAAGCTATGCTCAAGCTAGCTCGAGCTGCTCAGTTCATTTGACAGCCCTGAGCATTAGATGCCTTGCAATGAATTTTTTATATTATGAATGCCAGCTAGAATGGAGTTTGTCATCATTTGATGGACTTGCGAGTATTATAGGCAACATAACAACAAACTAAGAGTCACTGGGAGAGGAAAATATCAACTAAAAATCTAGCAAACTTGACCTAAAACAAGCAAGAAAAGATAACAAGCAATACTTGAACCTAGAACTACAAAGATAATAAAGCAGAATTGAACTCCACAAACCTTTTGACGCCATTAATCCTTGCAGCTTCAAGCATGTTAAAACTGATCATCGTGTTATTGTACATAATCACGGAATGATTGGACTGGATAAATCCCATCCCTCCCATATCAGCTGCAAGATTGAACACATGGTCCACACCGCATGTGACCTTCAGGCAATTGTCCATGACCCTGAGGTCAACAAGGTGGAACTCATGGCAGAACATATCCTCACTCATATGTTCATTCTTCTTCCAGTCAGAGGCAATGATATAGTGGCCCTCACTTTTCAAACGCCTCGCAATGTGGGAGGCAATGAAGCCACCAGCACCAGTGATGGAAATGCAGAGCTTCTCTGAAGGCCAGTATGGCTCCCTCTCCAAATTTTCATAAGTGTATGCTCCATAATTGGTTCCTTCATTCCCAGTGCTACCCATTCTGCAACAAAGGTAAACCCATGCAGTTTTCTCAGATGATTGTGCTTAGAACTTTTTTTTTAAAGAAAGACTGTGCTCAGAATTATAAGAAGAAACTAAAGAACATTAAAGGCCAAAAAAAACCTTTTAGTGAAAAATATGACTAAAAAAGCAGGCTACTATGCTACAAATCACTAAGTCAAAAATAACAAGAAAGCAAAAACAAGTTCAACACAAGTGCAACCAAGCAACACCGAAACCTAGAATCTAAGGTACAAACTATATCAGAAATCTACTGGAAAATGACAGATATTACATGCTGCTCGTACATCCTGCATAAATGGAGTAGATAATGAGGCATGGGCAGATACGACAAGTACACCCTTAGACAGAGAATGGAATCCAATAAATTTAGGGACATAAAATTCAAAATCTATGAGTCACAAGCTGCTGATAGACAGATAACAGAAAATACAAACAATTGGCAATTTTCCCTGCAAGTCCCACCCAAATCTTTGATTCGAATCGGACAAAATGACCACCATAAACCAACAAGCCTCAACATGCCAAGATTCTTTACCTCGAGAAAAGTTCAAATCTAATATAAAGTATACTGTGTTTCTCATAACAATTACATCAGAGTTTTAATAACCTAGATCATCATTATTGCATAAAGAAAAGCTCTCTAATAAGTGTGTGTGCTTAAAGGAATATCAAAAACAAGTGTGTGTGCTTAAACTTCCAATCACCCATAACGCTGACAAAGAGGATTACACCATATAGATAGAATCTCCTACAATGTGAAAGACTCCATAACAGAACTAGCAAAGGAAAAGAACAAGAAAAAGCCCTATGAGAAACAACCATCAAAAAGCTAGCTGTTTTCCATGTGATCCAATAGAAGCTTGATTGGAGCATTTTTTACGTCCTGTGGGCATAAACGAAACAAATATGTTTTTCGAAGTCCAGAAATCGAAAACCCTGATCACCGGTGAAGCGCCCGTGAAAAAAAAAAGCGAAGAAGAAATCAGATCAAAACACCGTAAAGCTCGTGACAAACCGAATAATTTCTCAGAAAACCAAAACATTCGCCAAAAATAACCAATAAAAAAAAACTCCAAGGAAATCTAAAAGTAAGCGAGTAATCAGGAAAAACACATCCTAGCAAATCGGATCTCTCTTATCCCGAAAACAAATATTCCGCTAAAATCACAACTATATCGCGAGAATCCAATGAAATGTTACCTCGGAAATTTCTAACAGAGTAGGAGAGCGCGAAGGGCAGAGCAAGGAAGACAGCCTAAAGAGATTCCTGAAATCCCCGGCGCTCGCCTTCTGCTTTTATAGAAGAAAGAAAATTAAAAATTAAAAATATAATAAAAAAGCGTCCTTTTTCTTCTTCTTTTTTTCGAATCTTGTGGATCAGGCGAGGCCGCGAGACAGTGGACCCCAGGATCGGACGGTCGAGATTGGGAGATTTAATCGATTTACGCACCGCTTGTCGCTGGGAAGTTGGAACCACGAGTCGAGCCGGGATCCGCCAGGACCGTCGTGGGAGCATGTCGGCCGGAAAGATTTTGCTCTTTTTTAATTTATTTTTCTTGTTAGTTATGTTACATGTGAACGATTTGCCGACATTAGTACACGGTGCGTCTCCCTGCTACTTCGAGCCACGGCTCCTTTGGGCTCAGCACGCGACATGGTGTGTCCCATGTACCAGACCCAGTGAACCACTGAAACTATATTAGGTATATTCCTCTTTATAATTATTATATTATTTGTGTTTGTTTTTAAATGAGTAATTTTAGATGTTATGTTAATGATTGATATTTTAACCAAATATGCTGTAAATAATTTGATGGGCATGCATGTTGTGTGAAGCTTGTCCTCATGCTCACATCTCTTTGTTTAGCAAATAGGAGTTTTGGATTTGATTATTGGATGGTATATTCAAAAATCTAAACTTGAATAACTATTGTATGGATTGGTCTTTCTCTCCTTTTTCTCTCTTAGCAAAAAAAAAATATTGATATAATTTGCATTTGATCAACTTTGTATTATTTATCAGCAAGTTAAATATATTTATAGTGGATGCTACCAAATAAAAAACCAATAGATTGTTGTAGCAGTAATATTATTGGTGATTTAGCATAACTATAAGTGATATTGATAATCTAACATGTGTTTGCCTTTTTTTTTTCTTCTTCATCTTCCTTTCTTTTTGTCATATATATATATATATATCTTCTGTCAATAATATTATAATATGCTAATGTTCCATCTAAATTTGGTAGTGTAATGCCGTGAGAATACTGATAAAAATAAGTAACCAAGTTCTCAAGTGACTAAGGAAGCCATTTAATAGTTTAGATGAATTAAATGTGTGAAATAATCTATGCCAACTTGCTCATTGGATGGTGTGTATAAGATTTCAATGGTATCAGTTTCTTCTAATGACTAGCCATCTCTAAAATCATTGTCTATCATCCTAAGAAAAACTATTAAAATCATCTATGCCATCAAGCTTTTTGACTAAATTATTTTAAAATATGATATTAGTCATCATAAATAGAAGCTGATGTTCCATTAATCCAGTAATGAATGATGATGAAAAAATTACAACATTATTCAGTTGTGCTTGTTTATCCCGCCTGTTTAATTGACATGGGGATTTTAGTTCAAGAAACATTTAATCTAGTGATCAAATAAAATGTCAAATAACAACTTAGGTCTTTTTGTTATGTGGACATGGTTAATAAAAATTCTAAATAATGGCAACATATTTCTACCTAATGTAACAAGAGATCTTTAGCTAAAATTATTATAATTAATTTTAAAATGATATAAGCTTACAACAACTTCTTGTTCTTACCATATCATATACAATATGAAAATTTCTGTGTCTGACCACAAAAGGTTGGCTCGAAGGCTTTGACATTGTAAGTGAAGCATGGTAGTCATCACTATCACATTACAAACTTCAATTGAATCATCCCATTTATCATTTACTCTTGATTAAGTTCCGAATCTCCTCTCAAATATGAGAGAAACAAGAAATCTTCAACAATCAAATCAAAACTTTTAACATATTACATCAATTAATATTTTCTTTCGCTTGTATCAGTTATCCGGCTAAAAAATAATGGATACATGACTCCCGTTTTGTCTGTAAGAAAAAAATTTCTCCATTCTAGTTTGAATGACAAGGTGCCAAGTTAGTAAAAAGTAAATTTTGCCATTAAATTGAATCTGTACTTAACGAAAATCCTGGGCCATAATTCATAAAATCACCACTTGTTGGATAAGTTATGTATCAGATACAATACTAAGCCATGTAGAGCGACGACACAAGGTGGCATTGGATACTGGGAGATCTTGTCTTGGATACGGTGTCCGGAACGTCATGGCGTACAGCGGGCTGAAGAAGGAGCAGAGCCGTACGTGTCGTGGTGCGCGCAGTGTCAGGAAGCTGCGGTTTACGGGCGGATGGCGTTGGATCCGGAGAACCAGACTGGCCGGATTCCGCAAAAATCGCGGGAATCCAAGGATCGACGCGGATATCTTGTTAAATGAAACGTTGGATTATGCCCGGACAATACTATTGGACGGGGCAGCATGTGATTGGCGTGGAATTTGGAAGAGTAGGGCCATTCAACGCTTAGTTCGTACATTGCGGTGAGGATTTTGCAGTACACGTTGAAAATATGATATCAATCTGGCCCTGCCTCCCTCTGGCTGAGTCAATCATCAATTTTCGGATTAACACTGTATTTGGACATCAAATAGCTAACCATCCATTAAATAGTTTTAATTATTGGTATTCTGACAGCAATCAAGTAATTTTATTTGTTGTTTGTCTAGTATCACAATTCAGAACCTCATGAGTCTATATCATTTATACTATTTGTAACAATTCAGGACCTCACCTAAAATAGCTACTCGAAAGATATTTTTTTGATTTTCTTGATTCGATACAAGTATTCAAGATCTACCCAATGAATAATTAATATAGGACTAAATATATGTCTGCACGAGTCTTTGTATAGTGCTTCGATGATTCGTGGGATAAAATAATGAGAAGAATAAGAAAAAAAAGAGTGCACTGGATGGTAAAATCATGTTGCGCTTCTATCTGAAATAAATTTATCTAGATTAAGTATCTTTTTTTTTTTGATCTTTAACCAAATAAGTTTGTCGCTGTCTAATAAATAGTTCCACCATATGCACTCTAGTTGCATTTTCAAACATGGCTGCATCTTATAGCTGCTGCATTACTGCCCAATTCATAAATAGTTGCAGATAGAAGAACACTGCTGCTTCAAAAGCAGGGTGGTTTCATTCATGTCCTAAGCTAGACTTTATTTGAATATTCCGATCTGGAGCTCTATATTTATGAATTTGGACATAAATCATGCTCTTTCAACAAAAAAAATGAGGCACAATAATGGAGTTCGCATCAAAGAAATTATATGGAAATTTTTCTTTAAAGATATGACAGAATTATAGGTTCACATGCTTGTGGAGATATTTCTGCATAAGCTTTTGAGGATCGACGGAAATGATTAGGTTCTAGAATTAAGGCATGGAGCCATCAAATTTTTCAGGATGGTTAAGAAATATAACTGACCAAAACAGCACAAAGTTTCTTCAAAGGTGCTACTTAAATTAAAAAAAAAAAAAAAATCTGGTGAGAGTATGATCATAGCTTTTATTTTGTGCAGTGTGGCCCTTCCAAGGATACGTACATTTTCTGTAATCTTCCAACTGCACCCCTTCAATACTTGACAGTCTCAAAATATATGGCCCTCTCTGAATCATCATCTGCCAACCTACTGGTTAATAAATTCCTGTACTTCTCAATCTTGAGATCCAGATATATTTGTTACCAAGAAATTTATGTTTGATTACTTGCTAATCTCTTAGAATCCTCTCTTGTCATTCCATCAGAAGTTCTGCTATTGCTAACATAAATTGGAGATTAGCCACTTCCCTTTCCAGCCAGTTAAAGCCATATAGGCTGATCTATAATGGGACACTGATCGTTGAGCCAAACATGCACCATTTCTGCATGAGCTACACTGAAGACCATCTGTCTTCTATGGCCATACATCTTATTATTGACCTACCTGAACACCTTCTATGCCCAATCCATGTCTTCAGACTTGCCTCTATGCGAGTCTTTATTAAATCCTTCAGTGTACAGTGGCGGATTTAGTCAATGCACCATTTTTTTTTGTTTTATGGGAAAAAAATTGAATGAAGATATGATGATAACATCTTATGATGCGAAAGTTAGACAGCAGAGATGCTCACCACAGGACACTCGAACTCATAGCAGCCTCACATCACACCTTCTCCCTATCCACTTGGTAACCTCAAAACCATGGCACAACCCACCCACCAAATAGCAAAGAGAGAGATGCATCCATCTGCCTTTGCAGTACCCTCCTCAGCCTCTATCTCCAAATTCATCACTGACCACACCCCTCTCTCCATGCTAGAGACCAAATGCACCAACATGAGAGACCTCCACCAGCTCCACTCACAAATAATCAAAAGTGGCCTCGCCAAAGATACCATAGCCATCAGCAGAGTCCTAGCTTTCTGTGCCACCTCCCCCTATGGTGACCTCAACTATGCCATGCTCCTCTTCTCCCACCACCCACAACCCAATGCCTTCATGTGGAACACCCTCATCAGGGGCCTCTCCCGGAGCTCCACTCCCCACCTAGCCATCTCCCTCTTCTTCGACATGCTGCACTCACCCGAACAGCCTCAGAGGACAACTTATCCTTCCCTCTTTGTCGCCTACTCCCACCTTGGCCTAGCCCATCATGGCGCTCAGCTCCATGGCATGGTCGTAAAGCTCGGGCATGCATCCGATCCTTATATACGCAACTCGATGCTCTCCATGTACGCGAATTGTGGCCATATAACCGAAGCTTCAAGGTTGTTCAACGAGTGCTCGAGCTTCGACGTAGCGTCTTGGAACTCCATGATCATGGGCCTAGCAAAGAACAGTCTCGTCGACGACTCGAGACACTTGTTTGATGAGATGTCTTTCAGAAGTGTGGTGACTTGGAGTGCTATGATCAGCGGATACGTCAGAAATGGCAGGAATAAGGACGCATTGGATCTCTTTCATCAGATGCAGAAGGTGGGAGTGAAGCCCAACGCCAATACTCTGGTGAGCTTGTTAGGTGCATGTGCTGGTTTGGGAGCTTTGGAGCAAGGGGAATGGATCCATGCTTGCATTGAAAAGCACAATATCGAACTTAATTCAATCGTAATCACAGCTATAATAGATATGTACTGCAAATGTGGTAGCATAGATAAGGCTCTCAAAGTGTTCGAGAATGCCTCGATCAAAGGGTTATCATCATGGAACTCTATGATTTTGGGCCTAGGAGTTCATGGGCGCTTCCAAGAAGCAATTCAGGTATTCTCGAGGCTTCAATGCTCCGGCTTAAGACCGGATAACGTTACCTTTGTTGGCATTCTAACGGCTTGTAGCCATTCAGGCATGGTGGATGAAGCATGGCACTATTTTTCGCTAATGACCGATGCTTACAACATTGAACCAGAAATAGAGCATTATGGCTGCATGGTTGATGTGCTAGGCCGAGCGGGGCTTCTCGTAGAGGCCGAAGAGTTGATCCAAAGAATGCCCATGAGACCTGATTCTCTTATATTGGGATCACTGCTTTCAGCTTGCAGGATTCATGGGAACGCCGAGATTGGTGGGCGGGCTGGGGCACGGATCACGGAGTTGGATCCTAGGGACAGCGGCGGGTATGTGCTTCTGTCGAACACCTTTGCAGGCGCCGGGGAATTCAGTGATGCCGCGAGCACAAGGACGAGGATGAAGGAGAAGTGGGTGAGGAAGGAACCGGGGTGTAGTATGATTGAGGTGGAGGGTGCGGCGCATGAGTTTGTAGCTGGTGGAGTGTTGCATCCTCAGGCCAAAGAAATCTATGGAGTGTTGAATGGGCTGGCTCTGGAACTAGGAAGCATGGGATAGGGGGATAAAAGAACAAAGCTTGAATTGCTTATGAGTTGCCCAGAGACAGGAAACCAAGGCAGTCATTGATTCTTTTTCTTCTTATTGTTGTGGTTGTGCACTGAAAGGCGACTAGTCTGAGGGTGTTACCGGAAAAACAGAAAGGTAGTCTGAGGAAAATTTATGCCTGGACCAGGGTTGTCAGGCTCTGCCTTGAAGAGTTGCAGCGTTATTATGGCAACCAGGAAGCTATATCAGTTCATCATGGGACGAGGCTCTGAGAGGGCAAGTTATAATAAGTAGATCATGGCTTGATACAAATAGTAAGATTGGGCAGCAGGGCCTGAGTGTAGCCCAAAACACTCAAGCCTTCAGCATGGTCAGTTTGATTGTTAATAATCTTTCATTGCCCTCCCCCACCCCTCTCTCTCTCTCTCTCTTTCTCCCTCCCTCCCTCCCTGCCTGTTATAGTTAGGCAATGCCACCTTGACCAAAAACCAGGCCATGGGCAGGCTCGACTCAATTTACATCGTAATAATAATGCTGATTAATGATGCTTCAGTCAAAAGCCTATATAGAGGAAAAATTATTTCTTACATTGTGCATATCACATGGCCATGTATGGCACCAATCACCAAAGTGCATCATTGTGGGTTCTATTCATTGTATGCTCATCTCGATGATTAGCCCACAGGAATGCGCCTCATTGATTGGTGGCATGCACGACTATGCTGATGCATGCGGTGCGGGCTATAGATTTTTTCTACATGAAGTGGGTCGTTGCGGCTATTCTTTATACATGAATAAGTATTTTCATTGCATCATAGGGTTTTTTCTTTTGAAAACTTGGCAAAAGTTCGAGGATGGGCAGTTCCGCACCAACCTCTTCCCCTTCGAATCTTTCTTAAGCTAGTTCAAAATGCCTCATTTTCTTATCAATTAAATGAGTTTTTAATCAACTAGAGGTTTTGATCTCTTCTGCCACCCTTATATTCTATTTCAGCACTATTAAAATTTTCATCAAATAAAATAAAAACAATGATATTTTTTCTATTAGCTTAATTAGTTTCCAAAATATTTAAAAATAACCTTATATATTGCTGTTGAGGAGGGATTAGCCTTATATATATACGTGTGTGTATGTATGCATGCATATAAAGTTTTCGATCCGACCAAACAATGTTGCACATTACCTCATTTATTTCAAACAGTAATAAAATTACTGTTAGGTACATCAGCTGGCCTTCCTTCATACTATGTCAAAGGTGAAATATCCTTCTCCTTTTTCTCTTATTTCCCTTTTCTCTAAGATGTAATGACGGTGGTGAATGGTAAGAAAAAGAAATTTATTGAGATTGCCCTAACAACAAAGCATCCTAATATATCCATCTAAATAAAAGTATGAAATATATGGAAGGCGTCAACTAGCATAATAGGTGAAGTCATCAAGTATTGGTACCAATAACTTGGAATTGAATAATGTCCTCATCAAACATGAACTAGACTCCTTTCATTCTAGTTCTCCAAATTGGTTGGTTACTAAAACATATTTAAACAAAAATAAAAACACATATATAACTCTTCTAGCAAGTAAATTATACCGCAGTAATTTAATTGAACTATTAAAAATATATTTTAACCATTCGAAATAGTAGAATTTTTAGGTGAGTGAAAGTGTTTCAATGTAGGAATCCTCACTAAGAAGCAAATAGACTGACAAGATTAACTTGTTCTACAATTTTTGTTAGCACCAACTAAAGGCAGCAATGATTTTATATGAAACATTCATATCAAAAGTGAATATCTAACCAATTAGATATCTAAACATCCCTCATTATAATTTTTTTTGATATGCATTTCTCTGAAATGCAATCATTTTGATTTAGATCTTCCTCTATCCAAGAAAAACAAGAGAAATGCATCAACAAAAAATGAAAAATATAGTTATCACTATTATTATTATTATTATTATTATTATTATTATTTTAAATAATTTTTAATAAATAACTTTTATTTTTTTGCTTCTAAAATTAAAAGTAATTCATAACTATCATCACCATCCATGTTGCTATCTCCACCATCACCGTCCATATTAATCCCCACCACCGCTTATTATCATTTTTCAATTATCTGTCACCGGCAGCATGACCTCCACCATTGCTCGTCAACGGGTCACCATCTCCGTTACCACAGTCATACTTCAAATAATCATTATTTTTAAATTTTAATATCAAAAATAAAAATTAATTTTAATTCTTATGATATTTGAGAACTACGATAAAACAGTATCGTTCCTTCTTTTTTCCCCGTTGGTACACATATCGGCATAGAGCCATACGTAGATAATCTTTAGTTAGATTTCTTTTCAAACCGTTCATCACAAAATTCCCGAATCTTGGGGCCTAAACACCCCAATCTCTCCCTGCGTATAACTCCAATGCCCTGCAAATTTCTAACACGGTAAGGTCCTATTTTTTGGGGCCGGGAACATGGAAAAGTCTTTTGGTTATACAGAGCCGTTCAAATCCCGAAGCCCTTCTCTCTACTTCTCTCAGGTTCCCCGACTCACCCCCCTTCTCTCTTGCGCGCGCGGTGACAGTCCACGCCTCACCTCTTCTTCGAGGAAAGCCCACCCAAAGATCCCTTCCCCCTCTCACGAGAACTAGGGTTAGTGGATTCGTAGCTTGCTCCCGGTTCGATTTCTTCGCTAGGAGATCTCTTTGCCCATGCCTCTCCAAGAAAGCCGCTTTCTTGGGCTCTCCGCAGTCCGTTTAACCACGCCTTAGCTCGGAGCGTTGCGGCGTTGTTGCATCACTTCTGAGATCGGGAGAGGAGGGGCGGAGATGCGAATCTCGATCTGGGTTTTGTCGATCTGGTTGAGCTTTGGTTCGTTCTTGGCATCTGGATCTTCTGAACCGGCGGATTTCCGACGGGCGTAAGCGGAATTTTCTTGAAAATTTTATTGAAATTTGCATTGGAGTTCATTATTTTATTAGTTCTTCTTGGTTGATGTCATGGTTTGCTTTTCTTGCGATATCTTTGGCTGGAAATATCGGTTTTTTCTGTCAGATAATGAATTTGCTTTGCTTAATTCATCTTTTTTTTTTTAAAAAGAAAATCTTGTAACCTCTTTTCTGTCTTTTTGAACTAAATCCAGGAGTGGTTAATCTGTTATCTTCGTCCTGTCTGATGGTGAATTGATATTTGCCCAAAAAATTGGAATTTTGTCTTTTCTTAAGTGTTGTCCTTTTGTTTCTTTATTCATTAGGAAATTAGTCAGAATGAAAAATAATTAGAGAATTCGCTGCTTTGTTGAATTTGATGGAAGTAGAATATTTTACTCATTACTTGAAGGATTATAGAAGTAAAGTCCATAACATTTGAATGCGAAGTGTTACTTGCTTTTGATTTTTGTTACATTGGTTCGAGTGATTTGTTATATGAAGATACTATGCAGCCATGGATCTTAGAAAGGTCTTACTTGGCAGTTTCTAAGAATTTGGAAGTAGTCGCATGTCTGGGCTGCATATCGACTTCGCTTTTGAAAATCATAAAGTCCAAAAGGAATGTAAAACCATCCAATGTTAAAATTTGTCACTCTGTGAAACGTGACTTGAATATATCTTCCTTCTCGAGACAAGCTGTAATTAATTGAAAGTAATATGCAGTGCACGTCTAAAAATATACTTGGTGACAAATGTTTGCTTCTTTCCATGCATGGTGCTATCTCTGCAAACGAGACCTGCCATGATTTTCCATTGTGCCATCAATGTTGAATCACCTATTGGACCAACCAATTTGTCCTTCAATGTTGACAGACTAAGCCACCATCACTTGGCCAAACAACACTCCCCACATCAACTAAGTCTTCAATATGGATCAATTCTTTTTCGGACTAGTTTAATTGTTCAGATGGTATACCTTTTCGCACAATTGTGCCCATTAGTAACCTAGGATCGATTTACCAAGTTCTTAGATACCTAGCATATCTAAGACACTTGTCTTGATATGCTTGTGCTTTTAAGAGAATATGACACTCTTCTTGTGACTTGCATATTTCGTAAACACTCCTGCACAGTGCTTCTGTGCGGATTGACCTGCATATCCCTGAACTACATCATTGATTTTCTGTAGCATAGCTTATGTCAATTCATTTATAAAGAACAAAGTTATTACATTTCGCTACCACATTGCTGATAACTATTGCAGCTGAACTTTGATGTCAATAACTGTCTGGTTAAATGCTGAAGTAGAACTACTTTTGTGGGCCATGTGTATTGACTATGAGCTTTTATAGATTTCCAATTGTGGAGCCAGATCCTGGTCATACTAAACTGCATCTTGCAAGAGAGGGTTTGGAGGCAATTGAAAGAATTACAACCCCTATAGCAGCTGTCGCTGTAAGTTGTAACTTCATCTGGAGATCTCTTATAATTTAATCTTAGAACAGGCTTGCTGTTAGGCATTGGTTTTTAACAACACATCTTTTACAGTAATTAAGCATGTGAGAACATTTGAACAATTTTAAATAAACGACTAAACACTTATTGCACTTTTCTGATGACATCATCTGTTTATCATTTCTTGTAACCTTTCCCCCTTTAAAGATGGGAAAACCTATCATCCATTCTAAATGATATTTATTGCAACTTTATTACTTTTGGCAGATTTCTTGATGTTGTAAAAGCCAATTATAGGGCTTGTAAATTACAATAATGGTTTCATTTATGTTCTTATTCCAATAATTTCCGCTGCTGATCAGAGAATAAAGAAAAGTTCAAGAGCCAAAATTCTTCATGCTTGGGATTGCATATTGGTTATTGAATTGATAGGAATAAATTTGCAAGGAAAATTTTCTTTCTGAATCATCTCTTAAGTGTGATCCATGCCATCAGGTTCCTCTTTTCATGCATTCTGATTGGGAGGTTAGATTCCTCAGAGTATCAACTGAACATGTCCCCTACTGCCCTACATTCCAGTGATTACCTTTTTACCTAGTTTGAGTTTTCCTGTTAACCATTTTGGCTTCCGCATGCATGACTATTGCCAACATCAGTTGATATGCTTCTGAGATACTCTATTCAGTGGCCAGTGAGAAGGCAATGTTGAAAGACAGTCTGCCTTTTAAAACATTATTGTAGGGCATGTGGATTCTTCTACCTATTAATGATGACTTATCTTGTTTTTAAAGGAAACTTAGGAAAGCTGCAACAGCTGCTGTATGTTGATTTGAAATTTGATAAGTAGATTAAAAAACAGCCAATATATCTTTCTTAGTTCCCAGCCACAATTAGGACTGTCACAACTCACAAGGGCTAGAGTAATTTGATAATTTTTATGTTTTCCATGTAGGCACCGAGGCCCATACTCCAATATCCGCTCTAATAATTATATAGCATATTCTCTTCCAGCATAAAATAGTGAACCAGTTTTCAGAAATAACCCAGTCAAACCACGTTCTAGTTGAACCTGTTTAAGTCCTAATAATTTGGGGACCACTGGGGTGGGGAGGCCCAATAGACTTTGAGCTCAGGAAACTTTTACCATGACACCTTCTCTTGCAAATATGACATTTTTACCACGTCATCCAACATTACGAGAGGATATGGCCATTTTATATGAACAATTTTTTGAAGATGGATTTGGTAAGCTGATCCAACTGAACTGATATAGCATAATTGTTACGGTTTCTGGATGTAAACGCCTACAGTTCCTTGTCCCCAAGATAGTCACCAGTCGGGTTATCCATCTTAAGAAGGTGCAGCAAGTCTTTAGTAATTATCCTGGAAGTCTTTGTTTCAGCAAGTTGTTTCCTTTAATACTCTTGTTATATTTGCCAGTTCTTCTTACAGGAAAACAGGTAATTCCAACTACTGGATGTGCCATAATTTCAGAAGCCTTTTGCTCTTTTTAACCAGATGTAGTTTTTTGTCATGGATTATTAATGATTTTACTCTAAAGCTATTAGATGAAATTTGCGGTTGAAATTTTGGTTCTTTTGTAACACTGTCTTGATGAGTTACTGATCTTTGCATTTAAATTTGGTATTATTTTTTTTTTGTTTCTTTATGAACATTTCAGTAGCTTATATTATATTACATATTTTAACATTCACTTGTTGTAATTGCCATCCCAGGTTATTGGTCCATATCGGTCAGGAAAATCTTTTCTTCTCAATCAACTTCTCTCGCTGCAATGTGATGAAGGTGCAATCGCTGTTTTTGTGCTCTCGCTTTATGAAATTTAAGATAAAAATGGACTAGTAAGAATATTTAATCATTCTTCTCTTAGCCTGCTAATAAATACTATTATGCAGGTTTTGGCGTTGGACATATGCGTGATACCAAGACAAAAGGTTAATTAATATTTATAATTTTTATTTGTCATATTTGAAGCTATTTCTTGTACCATTATATTTGTCCGATGTTTGTAGTTCTGTAACATGCTTAAATTATTTTCTACAGTAAGCAAATATATTTGTGATGCAGGAATATGGGTTTGGGGTAGCCCGGTGGAATTAGTTATCGATGGAACAAAGGTGTCAGTGTTGTACCTTGATACTGAAGGATTTGAAAGTGTTGGGAAATCAAATGTATATGATGATAGGTGACACTCTGATATTAGAAATTTTCGTTGGTACTGGTTTTGTGATTTTTCTTAGGAGCATGCGGTTAATCCAATTTGTGTTCTGTTCATTGAAGGATCTTTGCTCTGGCAACAGTAATGAGTTCTGTTCTTATCTACAACCTGCCTGAGACGGTTTGTTCTCCATCTGGCCAAAATTTTCTTGGCCGATTATTAGCATTGTGCAACTTCCAGAATTTCAATGTTAGGTTGAAAGTTAGTTGTACTTAGTTCTCAGGCTCCTCTTTTTGTTGATTTATGTTGTAGATTCGTGAGGCTGATATATCTCGTCTGTCATTTGCTGTTGAAATTGCAGAAGAATTCTATGGAAGGTCTGTTTGTGAGTTCTTTTTCAGAAGACTTTAGTTGCAAGTTTTTGTTTCATTGTTTTGTTCTAACAAGTTTCCTGACTTTTTTCTGTCTTCCAATGGTGATAGAGTTAAGGTAATCCACCAACCTCATATAGTGCGTTGAATAGATATTATGTATGAATGGTTTTATATTTGAAACAATTGGTTGTTTGTATAGGGACAGGATGTTGCATTTGAGCCTGCTAAACTCTTATGGCTTATTCAGCGAGATTTCCTGCGTAAGTTGATGGTTTCCTTTCTATGGAGCGATTCTTTCTATTTAGTTTCTTCATTTAAATTTGGGTTGCATTTCTTTGAGATGGTCATTGACTTATATTACTTTTAGAGTTTAATCTAATTTAGATCACTACGAGGGATGGATTGCACATTGTAATAGATAAATCGATTCAAGATTTATTTTTTTTCCCGGGGCTCCCTAGTAGGCAGTAGCTAATGCTTAGTTGTAAGATAGCCAATCTTTATTGTTTGACTTCGTCTCTTCTTGCTTCAATATGATGTTAGTTGCCACACTTTTTATAAAAGACCTTGGGGCAACCTACACCAACTGTCATACCCTACTTTAAAGAAAAAAGAAAGAAAAGAAGAGAAAAAAGAAATGAAAAGAGAAGATAAAAATGTCATTTTCTCGAAGTTGCTTTCTGAGTGTCCTGAATTGGGAAGGGATTTTTTCCATCCTTGTATCAAATGTTGACTTGAATTTGGTGATTCATAACAAATTCTGGCATTATCCTTGGAGGTTTTGTTATCTAATGAATCTAAGCAAGAAAGCAACTTAATATGATACAAATCATCGGAAAATTTTGATTATTCAAGTTCTAATAAAATTCAACTTACATTCTATGAGTTGGTGACTTTTTCTCCTTTATTCCACACTTTCCCCTATTACAGTACTCAAAAGGCACTTTCCACCTACACAAATTTCTCTTGGTTACAATTTTAGTGTTATTAGAGTGCCTTTAAGCCATCCATTTCTCACATAACTTGCTGCAGATAACCTCTGCAACTATCTCTTTTTTAGCTTATATTTGTTTGTTTCAGCTCAAAAGCAATTAAAATCTTAAACATTTGCTAGGTCTTCGGAATATCTGCTATGGTGGGAAAAATTAAAAACAATAATTTAAAGGCATATTTATTTCGTGTACCATCTAGGTGTTGACAGGTAGAAGTTTGCAAAATCTGCCAACTTATATGATCAATGTTGTGCTTGGTCACTTATGTTAAACAGTAAAAAATATTGAAGAATTGTTAAAACACTTTTTGGGCATGCTATCCCTTGTATCTTTCAAACTCCTCATAGATACAACATGGGAACTTATCTATGACACCATTTGTCAAATTCTATATATATTTTTTTCAAGATCATAAGATGTAGATATTTTTCTTTATTTTTATCTTAAAAAAACTTATAAATCTCCCAAAAGAGATAGTTCCACCAGTCCTTCTTGAGCTATTTTTTTGTCTCATTAGTTGTCAAAAAGAAAAACTTGATTCCAATAATCATTCTTAATAGAGGACATTGTACATATTTCAACTGCCTTACCATGATTTTTACCCATTAAAAAATATAACAGAGAGATTATAGGAGCCAGAGGAAAAAATGATCACAATACTCATCTCTTCACATTGGGAAACAGAGTGGCTGGTTTATTCTTTGTTAATATGCCATCATGAAAACAACATAAGGTTAGCATCAATGCTCATGAGTGGTGTAGAAGCACATGATTTAACGAGCATATATATATATTGCTCCATATACTCATGAAATCATTGGCACCACTTATGTGATCAAAAGGAAGTGAACCAGCTTCATGCAATTTAGAGATTAAAGATCTCCAAAATATGTAAAAGATATTGAATATATGATCCTTTAGAGGACCAAGAATATGTTGAATTTAAGAACTGCTAGTTTGATAAAAACCTTTGAAATGTAAAGAAGGGATGAAAAAAAGCATTAAGATAATAAAGCCATATAGATAGAGATGGAGGATGAATAATAGACTAATGAAAGGAAAGAAATGAAGACGAGTCAGAGAAGTGTGAGGAGGGGACTTTAGGCTGACGCGCAAAATAAACAGTCCATGCATTGTCCGGTCTCCTTTATTTGGTGCAGAAAATCAAAATAAACTTTCTATGCATTGTCTGGTCTCCTTTATTTGGTACAGAAACAACTAATGTGGGCCAAACAGCGATCACTCTGCATTAGTGGCAGTCAGTGTAAGTGCATATTTGGCCATGCTAGCTGTATAGCATGGGCATAATTATGTTGTATAATGGTGAGCGAGCTCCATGACCTTAACCAACCCGTGGATAAAATCTATTTATCTTGTTTCTCAGAATTACTGATGAGCAAGATGATGTGCTTTCAAAAGCTTATTGCACTCATTACATTTGTTTGAATATGTCTGAAAGCTTGACGTTTAAACATCATTTTGAACGCATCCAACGGCAAGTACACGGCTGAAATATGGTTACTCTCTGTAATTTTCAGAGAATCAAGCCTCCTATTAACTAGAATTCTTTCTGGTTTAATTTTGAGATGTTTTTACACCCCTCTGTTTCTTACTGCATTACTTGCTCTATCACTTTTCTTAATTTTAATTCATTGCAATGGCATGGTAGCCTGTATTGCTAAATCTGTGCAACTCAGCAAATTGTCTTTGATGATACAGAAGGGAAGTCGGTTCAAGAAATGGTGAATGAAGCTCTTCGGCGGGTCCCTAATGATAATGGTTAGATCCAACCAACTCCTGCTTCATGGTCCTTTTATTTTTATGGATAAATTATGAAGTCATATTACTTATTGATTTTACATTTTATTTGCAATTTCAGGAGACAAAAACATCAACCAGGTATCCTACTACCCAAACTGTCATGTTGTTGACTGAACAATATTCAGAACGCTTATTTTTTTTTGCTAAATTAGATAAATCAAATTCGAGAGTCCCTGGCAATTATGGGTGATAATAGTACAGCCTTTAGCTTACCACAGGTATGCTTATCTTATTTCTCTTAATGGTTTTCTAATGCTCTTCCATGTCCTTAGTTATGCATTTTAAGATTCCTAAGTTTTCAGAAAAACATTTTCCTACTTTTCCAGTATGATGCAGGTCTTTATTGTTTGAAATGGTTCAAATCTCATAAGCATTGGCCTTATACTATGCTTAAAAGATTACATGCATTATTTTTTTTTTTTTATTTTGCTGTAAATCCTTGTTCTTTTTGAACTTCTCTCATAAGTCATAACCAGCTTCTTTTGATATTCTGGTTACTGTTATACATTTTGCATGCTGATATATCTTGCTCTTACTGTTGATGTGCATAGCATGTTGATTGTTGAGTCATGCTAACACAGTGATAAGAATCTATTTCAAATTTTCAATCTAATATAAGATTGTTGCTGCATTTAGTCCACATTAGCCTCCAACCAATATCACAATGATTTCTAGTATCTAAATTCCCCACATATAAGGAAGGGTTTTGCATATGCCTTACTTGATTTTAATGTATAAATGTGCTGTTAACACTGTTGAGGGGCTTTTGCTATGGCATCCAAGAAAAAATTGTATAATATTTTCAACCATCCATTCCAAGTAGGGGTGCAAATGGATCGGGTCGGGTCGGGTCCTGAGTGACCCCGACCCGACCCGGTTTTTTCAGGACCCGACCCGACCCGGTTTTTTGTTCGGGTCCTAATTTTGGACCCAGACCCGACCCGGTTGAAGATCGGGTCGGGTCGGGGTCGGGTCGAGTTCGGGTGCGAATCGGGTCCACTTTTTTTGTGCTTTTGGAAAAGAATTTGGGCAAATCTAATTTGGTCATATCATAATTATGAGGTGCTGGGTGACCCA
>JAOXJJ010000359.1:3028359-3040494 GCA_025769935.1 Phoenix roebelenii | reverse complement strand
GGTCTAGGCATCCATACCCATGATATAATTTTCTAGTAGAAAAACATAAAAAAAATCAGAAACATAGTGAATTATTTTATTTTTGTTGAGCTACACGAAGAATATAAATCAAGGTTTGCCATCTTGATAGGAATTCTGTACAGTATGCTTGGTATATGGTTGATTCGGCCTACCAACATTCAGCACTCTCTTCATACCATATATCAGTTCAATACCAATATATTACGACATGATCGATACGTACCAGTGCTGATCGGTGCAAATATAATACGATACAGATTTTTGACCGGTTTTCACCCTCCATTCATGAAGTTTGCATTCAAAAGCTGAAGGCATGGATGAACGAGAATTTGGAAGAGATTCGTTGACTATTTATAGTCTTGTCAACCAATCAATTCCAAATGTAGCTCTCAAATAAGCACATCAGACATCACGTTTTATTGTGACTTTCCATCCATCTAAACTTCTGCCCTTTTCCAATTCTTCACCTCACTGTAACTAGCTGATTGATAGGCTTGGCATTCCGCGCGCATTTGCTGCGGTGCCTTCTTCAGGTGTCAACCTTGACCCATTCTTCGCTCAGCCAAGCAAAGGAAACTTTCGGCCTGGGCAATTCTTCTAGAAATATCACACAACTTAACCAAAAGCCTTGGCTCCTCATGGAAAGATAAAACGTTTCCCTTCTTGTAGGCTTGTGAAATCCAAGTCCAACAGCAGCAGCATTATTGGCTAAGATGGGTCCAAGCCATTGAAAGTAAAAAGCTTTTCCAGGCCATGTACATAGCATTCTTCCTGCTCGTTTTACTTCAGATAAATTTATATCTTAGATTGAGGTTAAATTGATGTTGGAATATGAGTATGTTAGAGTCTAAAACACAATCTCTTTGGCAAACATTATTTATAAAACATAGTACAGAAGGAGGCAACTTTGGCACCAGAAGGAAGTCCTAGATCATTTTCTCATTTATGAAAAGATATATTCAGAGTTTTGCAACCTTTTTGGCGTGGCCTGGCATTTATTTTGAGATAAGGAAAAGATAAGAGACTTTGGAAAGATTGCTGTTGGATAGTTTAACCTCTTATTAAATTGTTTCCATTGTTTGCTGCCAAACGTAATATGGCTACTGGTGACAATTGGAGCAAAAGAAACAATGATCCGCAGATTTCAATCAGGAGGCCATTATTATGGATGAACAGAATGAATGGAGCGAAAAGATAATCTTATTGAACTTGCTAAGGCCAGGAAATGATTCAACACTGGAAAGGATCAGGAAATATACTGTTAAATCCTCCTATGCCTCAATGTGACAGTCTCAAGATTCCAATTTCTCGTTCACTTTGTTCTGCTGCAACACCAGAAAAGATCAGGATATTCATGTGGTTAGCTATCAAGAGCAGCAATCAAGAGGATATAAACAAATCACCTTCTCTTGGATTATCCACCTGCTAAAGAAATCTGGAGAAGGATTAAAGATGTAATTAAATTCAGAGAAAACCCCCATCCCTTCTTTCATTGGGGACCAAATGGAGATAAAAAGAACCAAGAGCTGTTTAAGAATAAAGGTCTCGGATAAATTAGCTTTACCTCTTAGTTGGTCTGTTTGAAAAGAAAGGAATAGTGGTCATTTAAGAGCAATATGAAACGCCGTTTTACCAAAAAAACAAAAAAGGAATAGTGGAATATTTCTGCATAAAAGCAACTCCTCAGAGAAGGTCCTAATCAAGACTTACTATTTTCAAAGATTGGAGCAATTATGTAATGAAAAGCTCATCAAGCTCTGTTTGCTGCATCATTTGTTTTCCTTTATCTTTCCTCTTCATGCTGTAATACTTTGTTCTAATATATGGGACAGGATTTCCCCTTCCATTTATACTTTTTTTCCCCCAAAAAAGAACCCACAGGCCACAAACAAACTGAATAAAATGTTTTCCATTCACTGTAAGTGGCTAAAATTTAATTAGCAGCTAACTAATACAAATGATCACTTGCCAGCAAATCCTGTGATTGCTTCTCATAGAGAAAACCATTGCTCTTGGAGTCATCTGCAGACCAAATAAAGATACCATCCAGTTTTCCTTGCATCTTGAGCATTCTTGATGCATTGAAGAACCCATGTTCTGGCGACAGTCCTCCACTGCTGCTCCTATCGGTGGTGCAACTCACCAATATCTTCCCTCCATTGTAGTTGGACCTCTGCATCTCAAAGTATCCAAGAAACTGAGACACGGTTGTGCTCGCATCATATGCATAGAACTGGAAGTTGACGTAGTCAATTACACTTCCATACTTCCTCCACAGAGCTAAATAATGGCTCTGCACCTCATCATCCTCGAAAGGAGCTATCGATGCAAACGATATCACCTGGTTGTTCTTCAGTGTTGTCAGCAGCCGTCCGATGCACTCAGCAAAGGTATCAGGGTCGGCCATGAAGTGCTCGTAGTCGATATCGATGCCATCCAAGTTGTATCGTTTTATGATTCTTGACAGCGAGGTGACGGCATTGGCAACCCATGAATCAATGGAGAAAGGATGGAAGTATACATAGCCAGGGCCTAAGCAATCGCCTCCGAGGCTAAAAGCAACCTTCACATTGCCATGGCTTTGCTTAATGGAGGTAACGTGTGAAGGGGTGAGGTTGTCATCATCCCAGAAGATGTTGAAGTCTCCATTGGTGGGAGTCGGGTGCTTGGATGTGGTGTAGTCTACTGCAAAGGAGAGAATGAAGTGGAAATCGACGCTTGGATGTATGGGGACATCCAGGAAGCTGAGACAATTAGACTCTGCTCCAATATACTCTCTAAAGAGCCTGGAGCTTTGTGATGCAGAAGACATTAGTGAGAGAAGTGAGAGGAGGAAAAGAAAGGAGGGGTTGTTCCAGGGAGCCATTGGAGCATGAGGCATCAAGGGTGGTCATGCCTACAAAAACTTTTTTAAGGCATTGAGAGTTAGATTTGGACACCTGTTGGGCCGGCATGGAGCTATCTCCCAAACAAGGCCATACCATCATCATATTCGATGACTCGTATGTGGACATAGGCCAGAAAGATTCTTTTGAGCCCCAAGAAACGATTAGTTATAATACTTTCAGTCAAGGATCCGGTCACAGCTGGACCTCAACTCCTTAAAAGAATTTCTGCGATGGAACTTATGCACTAAGCTGTTTGTGGGTGAAGATGAAGATGTCAGTGAGGATGGAACAATAAGTTGTCTCGCCAGCTTGTAGATTTTATGTTTGGCTTCTTTCTCCACTCAGATTCCACGGTTGGTCTCATTCAGTGTTAGCCCCAAATTCAGAACATAAATATAACCCATGATAACACAAAGCCACACATTTGATTTAACTTTTAAATTCATCTCAAAATATAATAAATAAAAGTCTAATTTTATTATCTATTAATTGCAACCAATATGGGTTCAGAGCATCTAAATCCAAAAATAAATATCAAATCCATAATTCTCAATATTTATAAAATTATTAACTACAAATTTATAGTCAATTTAAAATACTTAAATTCTTCTATAAAATCGTCAAACTTGCTAGCGTGAACTCCAATTTTGGACCATCCTTCGTTCCTATCGATCTTATTCATCTGAAGAAAAAAAAATAAAAATAAAGATTTGTGAGTGATACAGCTTAGTAAGTGAACCTTTTACTACTTTACCAGATCAAACAAAAGTTTTTGCATGCATCAATAAATCATTTAGAGAAGATTATTACCATTAGCAAAAAAACAGAATATTTCATAATAATAGTATAATCATAAATCAATCATGCTCATATGCATAAATTATGCAAATTCTATAAATATGGTCCTAGTGCATAAACAAAAGTATAAATCATGTTAATTTTACAAAGTCATAAAGCATTTGTCATTTCGCCATATCATAATTTATAATAACTCTCTCGTACTAATGCTAAAGTCACCTAATACCCATAACTGGGTCGTAAATAATATCATGCCAACTATCGTAACCCACTGGTTGGGTCATATACCAAGCTACTATACCCGCTGGCAAGGATCATATCCCAAGCTACTTAACCTATTGGCGAGGGTCGTATGCCAAGCTACTATTATCCGCTGGCAAGGGTCGTATGCCAAACTATTATAACCCTTTGGCAAGCATCGTATACCAAGCTACTATAACTCGCTGACGAGGGCTGTACATAGCTATCTGAGAGCCCATAATCATATCTTTCTTAAAACAAATTTGCTTAAATCATATTTCCTTAAATCATATTGAAGAAATCGCTAAAAGACTATAAAGAGTTTGTAGTTCATAATTAAATCTTTAACAGTAGAATAATCATGAAATTAATCTTTTCATAACAAAATACAAATTTATAGATATGAAGTTCATAGTTCATAAATAGTACTTAACAGTAAAATAATCACAAAACCATTATTTCGTAATATATCATGAGTTTCATAATATCGTATGCTTGATCCTTAAAACATGATATCATAAACATTTAATACTATTTTCGTATTTTTATAATACTAAAAAATAAGTAAAAGTTTGAAAACTAATAAACAGTATTAGAGTTACTTATCTCCTCTATCTTAGACTTTCAAACTTCACTAAGTGTACTTACTAAACCTATTTAAAAATATTAAGAGTAAGATTAATTCCTTTCGATAACTTAAATAGTATTGAAATAATAAGTCAAAGGGAACGGTTGGCTGAATGACGGTGATCAGGTTAGGTCAGGTCTAAGCAACTCAATTAATGAATTATGGGGCACAAACTAGATTAGGGCTAAGGCCATTTGATAGGGTTCATCAATACTGGATTTCATAGGTACTTAACAGGGCTGGGGTGATCAATTTGGCAGGCTGCTCAGGTACCAGAGCAGATCAGGACCCTTTGTAGGGATCAACTCGGATCCATAGGATAGGAGGATGAACTTGATTGATGGATCCATAGATCTTTTTAGAGAGAAAAATAGAGAAATAAAAGAGAAGAGAGAATAAGAGAAAAATAAGAGAGGAATGGCTCTCTCTCTCCTCCTTTTCTTCTCTTCTTTCTTTCCTTCCTCTTCTTTTTTGGCAAAAAAGACGATGAAGGAGGCTTTGAGTGGTGATTGACCATGGTTGTCCGACGAGGTGGTACCAGGCGGTGGACCCAAGATGGAGGGTGGCCGGTGGCGGCAATCGGTCGACCAAAACCAAACCAAAATAGGGCGGAACAAAGATGATTTCCTACCTCGGTGTACTCAGATCCTAGCCCACTCGCCGACGGCCGAGGGTCTGGCTCTTACCACGAACTATCATGAGGAAGCGGCCGAGGGCTTCGACAATGAACCCAGTCGATGGGCATGACCGAAAAAAGGGAAAAGAGGCAAAATATGAGATCCTTATTTTGTTGATTTTCAGCTGATTTCACGGCTAGCGGGCATGATTTTGGGTCATAGGAAGAATAACAAGAAAAGAGGAAGAGGGTTGAAGGAGATGCCACGATTTTGAAGCAGAAAAGAGAGAGAAGGAGAGCTAATGATTGTCAGTGAAGGGTTGAGAAGGAAAAAGGTGTTTATACAGAGAAGACCTAGAGCTCCAATAGCCCAGTCTCCGACTCTTAGTCGGAGTTGTCGGAGAGGAAGAAGACTTTCTGGGAGTCTTCCACTCTCTATCACACGCATGATATGCATAGGCCCATCACCAATGATGGGCCAGGCCAATCAAGTGGATCAGGTCCGGACCGGGCCTTCACATTCAGAGTTTCAACTATTGGTTCATTAAGATGAAATCAGAAGCCTTCAGCATTTGGCATAAGAATGTGCAACACTGAATCAACATGCAAGGTTTAACATGGCATCTGCAACAGGGTGGTTTTATTCATTTGCAGCTGTGGCACTTAAACCAACAATGTTGTTTCTTTCAAATAATCTCGCATGATAGAATGGCCAAACCACCTCTGGATTTGTGAAACTGAACAACATATTTATGCTTGCTGATAAACATAACTACCAGAAGAAATATATTTCATGAGCTTTATCATGTTTCTATGAAACAGATATGTTTTAAATGCTTATATGATTTGTTTCCAAAAACACACTTAAGAGGATCTCATAACTGATTTATTAGCTTGCCAAAATAGACAGCTATTATTCCCTGCACCAACTTTGTTCCTTTGATGGTCAAGTATGGTTACTTTTCATGAATATCAACCAATGAATTAAAAATCTCAACAGACCATCCAAGTGAAAGAGGAGGATAAACAGGAGTCAGTTATTAATCATTCCACTTCTAACGAATTAAAGCAGAAAGCCAAATAAAAGTAATCTGCAAACTCAGTATGCAACTTTGCATCTAGCAATTGGTGATGCTGAGTGCAGTTCCGAAAATTTTAGAAGTAATATAGCATCATTGTATCTGATTCAAGCTCAACAACTTAATCATATTCCAGGTAAACAACTAGCCAAATTTTCAGAACCATTTAGTAAATTTAAACCTGATCTAATTAGATCAATATGCTGGGTGGGTCATAAATGTTGTGAACTTGGAGAAGATAACAACAGCCACAATATGCTCTTCAAGTACTAAAAAAGTTTATGAACTTTTGAATTTTTTGGTCGAATGATTCTTTGAACCAAGATTCGCCATCTTGGTACTGGATCCCGTATCAATACCATCCTATTATAGTGTCGGTAGGCAGTACGGTATGAGACAACAAGACGTATCGAATATCTGTACGGTACGAGACTGCATACTGATTTGGTATGGTACACTTGATACGATACCGATCAGTACGGCAAATCTTGATTTAAACCGTTTCAAACAATGCAGTCTACAAATTATTCTTGGATATCCTAATACTTCATCAATTCCATACATTGTTCACAACTTATTTATGAAAGAAACTTAAATTACATATTAGTAGCATTATCTTATGTTTCTATTGTAGTAATGTTTATGTCACTATTGCCTCTCCCATGTTTATTTCTCTGGTGACCATATATCAATAAAATTGCCTATTGTACATTTTTTACTTATTATTATTGTTCAAGTTCCCCTGACAAATTTGGTTAGGTTTTTGCATTCTTTCTGAATTTCCCAAACCAAATTATTCACGAGCCAACTATGTCAATGACTTAGACACAGTCCCCCTGCCATTCATAAGATTATTTATTTGAAAATTTTCAGTAGTCTTTTGCACAGTTTTTTATAATACATATAGGAATCTACTCAACAAAGAAAATGCTAGATGTTTTAGGAATTCCATCGCTGATAAATTTCACCTTCAAAACTAGAGATTTGAGTAAATGACCCTCATTTTTTCAAGGGCAAAGGCCCATCATAACTTCATCAAACTTGAGTAACCTATTAGACCTCTACAAGTTTCAACTGCATAGCGTATAAAGTTTACCACTACCATCATGGTTAAACTACAGCTCATTTAATCGTTGTTCTTCTTGCGAGCCATCTCCCGTGCCATCTCTCGTAGTTCCTCTGGTGATGGGGGCCGAGGACCCTCAGGAGGATAAACCACATATTGACGCTGCATATAAAACATAATCAGCACTTGCCAAGTAATCATAAAGCAAACCAAATTCTCATTCTTAAGAACAGCAAGATGACAGGATTTTCTATTTACTTTCAAAATCCAAGTTTCCTCATCTCTCTCAAGATAAGGAAAGTCCATGCTCTTTTAATAAACTGAATTATGATGTCAATGTGAATAAGAATGAAACATTGAGCAAATAGAACTCATGAATTCTGTGGTGATTTCATGGAAGTAAATAATCCATGATTAATGCTACATGCCAACATAAATTTGATCATGACTAAAATCATTTAGACAACCCTCCAACTCTGCAAGAGGTCCTAAAAAAATTTCATAACTCTTTAACATTTCATGCAAACACTTTCAAGAGATTCAGGTAAAAGCAAGAAAGAATGAAATACAAGAATCATCATATATAGGCAATTGAGAAATAAATATCCTGACACAAATGAGTAAAGTAGAAGGTTTCTTTGCCAATTCAGCCATTAATAGTTGCTTTGTGTGTTTTTTCGATGTCCTAAGTCAGCACTAAATAAATATTTTAAGCTTCTTAGTTATGCGTATGATTATACCCTGAGCAACTGGACTCTGATTTTTTTTAGAAAATTTGTTACAAGCTATAGTTAAGGAAAAACATTAAAAGTTCAATCAAGAATCAGACATGTGAAACCTAAAAGAAAATGAAACATCGAGATGTTAGTTATTGGCCAGGAAAAAGGCTTAATCCTATTGATTGTGTTTCAAAGGCACATTTGCATGAAGCCTTGAGATTTGAACAGGCACAAAAGAAGCACAAGGGAGCAGCTGTCTCACAAGTTTACTTCAGGATGGACTTGTGAAACAACCTAAAAGCCAGTATACGTAACATAACCCTCGAAAAAATGAATTCGAAACAATGGAGTAGCTGTCATTCTATGATTTCAAGGAAACAGTTAACATAACCCTCTTTAAGGTTGCGATCCTAAAGGGTCAATAGAGGGGCTCTACGGCGTTAGAGATATGATTCCCATAGAGGCACAGATGCAAGATACATACGCTAATATATACTATTTCCTACTCTTAACCCTCATGAAATTCGATACAAGTTCCATGCTCAACATGTCAAAATTCCCTTGTAGCTGACAACCTGAGTATCATTCATCGCTCATAAGCTGAAGCTACTGCAAGAAGAGAGTGATCAGCGATACTGTAAAACCGACAAGGAATAGTAAGCAATTGGCTTGTATTGCAAGTTTTCAGAAGAGAGAAGGGCATTAGGTCAGGAAACATTTAAGGTTGAATTGAATCTAGAAAAGTATTTTTCAAAATCAAAATAGAATACGTAAAATTATGAAAACATGTCAACTAATTACCATGAAAAGTTCAAGTACAGCCTTGATTAGGAAAGGAAAAAGGACTGCTCTCTGTCTTTCTTTCTCTGTGAGTGTATGTGTGTCAGCATTCATATTCGTAAATTTGTATACAGTGTAGTACATATTCTGCACAGGTGCATGCCAAGTTTTAGCATAATACTGCAAGGCATGACCATTTTGTCAACGGCTCATACAAGAACAATATGTGAAATTTCATGCCTTAAGCTCAAGTTATCTTTTGCACTTTTAGCTCCTCAGTCACATCTTATCTAGCCATTTTCATACTTGTTATCTCACAAAGGCACTCTTCCTCATTGACATGTATGTCATGTGACTGAAATCTCCTTCCCCATTGATAGATACGTGCTACGTCTTATGGCTTGTTCATCTTTCTTATGGAAAATACTTGATCTATTATATATCTTGAGGTTTAAGCATGTTTCTTTTTTTTTTTTTGAGTGCAAATGGAAGTAGCAAGAAGTTTCCCCCCATATTATATTATTAAGAAGAGGTAAATTTACACATGGGAAGAGGTGCAAAAGAATGTACAAGGGTAAGAGGAAGGAAAGAAGCAATAGATACAAAGCTCATGATAGAGAAGCAAGATTCCTCCACAGTTGCCAGTGATTCTCCTCTGTTTTCACTGAGCATATGCACTCCCAACTATGAAAAGCATGTAGTGCCTTCTGAAGGATGAAGTAAATGGATCGATTCCTTCTGAGAAAAATTCTCTCATTTCATTGTTTCCAAATCTCCCAGCAAAATGTTGTAAGAAGCTGATCCCTTGCACTTCTCCTCAACAATTTTTTGTTCTTGGCTCTCCACTTTGTCCATAAATCATGGAAATCTGTCGGCCGGCCATTCAAATTCAATTCTAGTTTGATAGCGGACCAAATGCTTTTCGAGAACGGGCACCTTATAGATAAGTGATTAACCGAAGGGAGAGCTACAAGGTTAATAGAAGAGAAAGAAAGAGATCACCTAGTCCACCTAGAAGTCCAACAATATAAGGAAAGAGGGTTCCAGCAAAAAGATGTTGAAGGAGACGAGGGATTTGTTAGCAAAGTTGACTTCAAGTCCACCATAGATCATAAGAGATAATTGGGGGGTTAAGGAGAATCCAGTTAAAGAAATCCTAAAAGCGAAGGCTTCCACACTCGTAGTTTTTCTTCTTTCCACTTTGTAGCAAAGACATCCAATTAGCAAAGTCGACATCCAGACATCCACATTAGAAAATTTCCCCCCTCCTATTTTTCTTCTTTCCACTTTGTAGATTACCATAGCAATGAAATCAATACTCATCTGACAAGGTAGGGTGACGATATGGTACATGTTTTGTGAACTCCCCTAAGTGAAGGGCAGTTGTACAATACAATAATTTATATACATCCTCCAAAAGGATAACAGGCCTATTAACAGTAAAATTCTTTGGCCTTTCTTGTTTTCAAGATGGTACCAAGGTAAAAGAATTGCATTGATCTTGTAAACAAAAAAGAAAGGAAAAGAAAAAAATCAAATATCATTTATAATTTCTGATGGAATGCTCAAACTATCAAACATCATCAAGAAGCAATCAGGTCTAGGCCTGTAGGGTTCTCGACTCCCTCCATCCCAAAAAAAATCTCATCGTTATTCTCCTCAAAGTGACTCTCAAGTCAATAAACTCTATATCATATCTCTCAAATGCGACTCTTTCTGGGATCCCCGGAATTCTTGTTTCCTGCTAACAGCCCCAAAAGTCTTCCAAGAAATCAGTTCTACACCGGTATAACGCATATTTTCCACCAAGAATAAGGGAAAAAAAAAAGATAATTTCATCATCCAACATCCAAGTAGCTTTTGTCTCGCTGCAATCTCTTCTGCTATCAATGTCAGGCAGAACCTCTTCTATTGATCGTTCCTTAGCTATCTCATCAAGCATGAGGCCCAAATCAAACTGTTCAACCTTAATTAAAAAAAAAATCCTCGCTTTCTCATTCCTCTAACATTTCCATCCGTTAACTTTATATGCCACAAATGAGAGCGTGGATTGCCCCTCTCAGTTCTCGAAACCAAGTGCAATCCTCAAAGTCCCCAATACTCATGCTGCATCAGTTCAGATTCTAACGAACCTTTCAAAAACAGTTGGAATGCGATCAGAAGTTGGCCTGGGATCAATCTGACCAATGATTAGCCGAAATTGAAGCATACTGAACCCAAAATGCCTTCCTATTTCTCTCTTTTTCTTTTTTTTTTTTTATTTAGAAACAAAAGAGATATCCACCATAAATATACACCATCAGGTAGTGGGATTCTCCCAGAATCCCATCCAAACAACTCTTTGTTCTTCCAAACCCTAAAATTTAGAGTACTCTTCCAAACCCCCGATCCCATCTTTGAGTACCTATTCCCGCAACCATAACAGAATAAATTTGGAATAGATAGAGGAATAGAAGTATATGCAACAAAGAGAGAAAGATGGGTGGCTTACCAATCCCATGATCTTGTGGAGTGTCTTGGAGTCGGTGGCGACGGCGTAGGTGAGAACGATCGGGACGGTCACGTACACCGCGAACTTCCCGATCTCCAGCAACCCTTTCGATGTCCCCAGCGACGACATCTCCTCGCTATTCCGCTATTCCGCTCGCCCGGCTCCACCGTCCGGTGAGCAGAGTCCGCCGGGCTTGAGTGCTTCTGGTCACCGCTTATCTCCTTGCGGCCCAAGCCCTGAACTGCCCCGTGATGGCTATGCTCGCCGCCCAAATCCAAAAGCCTTATTTGGGGGAGTTTTTTTTTTTTTAAAAAAAAAAAAATACTTTCTGATCCTTCAAGAGTACTTTTAGCTAAAAAATAGTATTTGGAAAATTTTCTGAAAAGTTGTTTTAGTTTTCACAAAAGCTGAAACAGCTTTTGGGGAAGCTTCTGGAGCTTTCCAAAAATGCTATTTTCAGCTTTTTTGAAAAACTGTATTTTTGACCAAAATATCTCCATTTAAAAATAATTCTCTCAAAATCTCTCTCTCACCGTCTCTTCCTCTCCCACCCAACCCCACTCCCTCTCCCCCTCGCCGGCCGCCGCACCCTCTCCCTCTGCCCCGCCGTCGCACCCCCTCCCTCTCCCCTGCCCCCATGGTGGGGAGGTGCCGAAGAAGAGGAAGACGGGTCATTTTCCCCTTCCCGCGGCCGCCGCCGGCGACGATGTCCCCATCACGGAAAGGGGCAGTGCCGAAGAAGAAGGAGGTCCCACGGTGGGGAGGGGCCGAAGAACAGGAAGAAGAAGGGGGCGCCCTCCCCCTTCCTG
>JAOXJJ010000359.1:2991255-3022691 GCA_025769935.1 Phoenix roebelenii | reverse complement strand
TTGCAAGCTCACAACCTAACTTGTTGTTTTCACGAGGTCACAACGAACTCGGTCGGTTTTGACAGGCTCACCGACTACAACCACTCGATTATTTTTTCGGGTTCACAATCAAACCCAGTTGGTTTTTCACGGTTCACCAACCACAACCTCACACCGTTGGTTTTATCTTTGGCTCACCAACAAACTTTACAATCCTTTAATCAATCCTCTGATTAAATCAAGTACACAAAATAAGAGTTTAAAGTTCACAAGATAAAGCTTCTAAAAAGCAGATATGAAACAATATAGACAAGGTTGAGTTAGAAGCCCTCAAACATATTTGAGATGAAGAAGTGGGGCTTCTCGATTTCTGAGTCTCCTCTTGAATGAGCCGAAGGATGGAGGACAGTAGGTAGAGCCTTGAATGCGAATGAAGCCTTTTTGGTTTTAGTTGAATGCACTTCTCCCTTCTTTTGCTTGGATTCACTCTACGGAAGCTCTTGATGGTTGAAAACCTTTAATGCTCAATTCGAATAACTCTCTTCTTGTCTACTACTGTTCACTCTAGCTATTTAAGAGATTTCCTTTGAAAAATAGCCGTTAGAGAGTGATTTGGAGCCATTCTGACCCGTCTGCACAATCTGATAATGTATCCGTTGGGTTCGGAGTCGACTCACGCGATCTGGAGTCGACTCATCTGTTATTAGAGTCGACTCGCGCTTTACTGGAGACGACTTATCCACTATTCCATATTTGAATTAAAGTACAAGCCTCGTCCTGGGGTCGACTCGGACCCAACTGGAGTTGACTCGCCAACAGCTGGAGACGACTCAAGTACTTAGAGGTCGACTCGTTCTCAGGGTTCCAGAAATCCAACTTTTTGTTTTCTTCCTCGAGTCGACTCGGGTTTACTTGTAGTCGACTTCGCTGACTTGAGAGGCAACTCGAGATCTTCGGAAGACGTCTCACTCTCAGAGACCGGAAAATTGATTTTCTATCTTTTAAACTGATCTGCCTCATAGTCGACTCGGCTAACTTAGAGGTCGACTCTGGAACACTTGGAGTCGACTCATTCACAGGGTCTCCGAAACTGAATCTTTGCCTTTCATACTTCTTTCCTCTAGGAGTCGACTCGGACAAACTGGAAGTCGACTCGGCTGATGTGGGAGACGACTCGTTGTCTTCGCGAGTCGGTTCGTTGACAAGGTCTCAAAAACTAACGTTCTGTCTTTTGTCAGCTTTACCATGGAGTCGACTAGGGACCATATGGAGTCGACTCGCCAAGCGTCGGAGTCGACTCGAAATCTTTTGGATTCGACTCGCTAACAGTATCTAAAATTCATCGTTCTGTCTTTCTATTTGTTCTCAGTCGGAGTCAACTCGGAGAGTCCCAGAGTCGACTCGAGCTTGTGCTAGAAAGTCCAAGTGTGCAGGAGTCGACTCGCAAGGTTCAGAAGTCGACTCGTGATGCAGGCTTTGGTTTAAATAGATTTCAATACTTAACCAAAATACTCTGAACCAAAGCTCAAGGTACTTAGATAGAAATTCATAAAGATTTACCTGAAACACTAGATTGAATTCATTAGAACAACATAAGGCATACTCAAATGCTTTGAGCTCATCAAAATCAATTAGGGAATACTCAATCACTCCACAGGGACACTGCAACACGGACCATTGGGGCTGATCAGAGGCCGATTGTAGTGTTTGTGATTAGATATGAATGGATTTGAATCCTTAACCTGACGAGGACGTTAGGACTTGAACGGGGAAAGGCAAAGGCAATAATCTGAATGTCAAAAAATATGCAGTGCCTATTAAACTTATAAATGAGCATAATTAATTATATGGCTCTATCATCTGCCCCATGGAGAGGGTCTAAAGCTGTATAAAGAAAGTTGTCTAGGTCAATAGTGGCTTGCGTTGGTGGAAATATCCTTTCTGTTGCACCAAAAACAAATTTATATCCGTCCAACCACTTCTACGTATGCACACGAAATCATTTTTTCAGTAGTTTATACAATAAAGTACTCGTCAGCATGGTTCCATGACAGCCGATCAAACTATTACTTCCTGATGATATAAAATAGTATTGTTGCCTTATAATGGTATAGAGTACTGGAACAAACAAGATTGCAGGTGGAAAGCAATTCTACGGCATCTTATGCAGCCAACCAAATAGAAACTATTGTATAGAATTCTTATGGAACTATCTTATGTATTTGTAGTAGAATGGTGGAATTTTCTTTTCAATTAACCCCCCCCCCCCCCCCACACACACACAAAAAAAAAGGGCAGAAGGGGACTAATGCAAATTAAGAAAAAAAAATCAATATCTTGAATCTTAAGATAATATGCAAAATATGAAGTCACTTTTACATCACAAAAAATTAGGCATACATTGCAGCATGTTTCCAGCAGGTATATGCTTCGACGTTATATAGTCTTAGTTCAAACAAGAAGAGTTGATCTGATTCAATTAAGAGCAGGACAATTTAATTCAGAAATAAAGTTGACCTAACTTGAATTATGCAGTCCTCAAAGAGTACTGATATGCAACCCCAGTCCTAACATCAAATGGTATAAATATGGAGAGTGTTGCCATGGAGAACTGACTAGCCTCAAGCAACATGGCAAAAGGTATGACGACGCTGGAGAGCTCGGCGATCAGCTGCTTTGGTCAGATTGAAGAAAGTGAGCAGCGCTCGGTCGCTACAGCAAAAATCCTCTCGAATGGTGGCACTCCGACCTAAAACAACATAGAGTAAAGAAGTCTCTAGTTGGAACGTATCCGATAGAGGACTCTCCGATGCCTAAGTTAGTATAGTTATCAGGGAACAGAAAGAGATTGTCTCTCAATTTGTTAGTGTTCTTCTTGCTTACTTACCTCTTCTGCCCCCCCGCCCCCCTCAATTTTGTGTGTAGCTGATGGAGAAGCTTACCAACCACCAGAGAATAAGGACATATGGGTTGACCATAAGTGATTGGCTAGAGTACAGCCTGGACATCGAGTATGAATGATTCGTACACGGACGATATCTTACCAGTCACATCAGTGGGATCTCAATGATCACTGGGTCCTCTTATTAAGATGTGGCCAACTGTGGAAAGTTTCCGGTATACAAGCTCGACGGTATGGCGCTTAGCCCGCCCAGTGGTCGCTTCCGATGTGCCACATGTTAACATGTTTTAATTGATTGGACCTTCTGGTGAGTTGTAGCCGATTTGGAGGCGTATCAAGGATATATCAACTTCCACTCAGAAATTGGACTGGCTAACAAAATTCTTTGCTCCATCATCAACTAGTATTGTCTTAACCTAATTCATCCATAATTATATCCTAGCCAGTGAATCTTATCCCACCTATTTTAGTATGAAGAAATGTTAGTGCAACACCACTTATCTCTTGATACCAAGTAGAAAGATGAGATTGGTCGAACTCATTAACCCTAATTAGGAGCTAAATCAGGTACTCACATTAGAACAGAATGATGCAAAAATCTAAATATAATCATATGTTAAGATAAAATTACATTATACAATAACACAATAATCAAAAGATATTGGGGTATTAATTAAAAATGAGATAATTGATACTTATTTCAATCATTCATTCTATACGACACCAACGGTCAACCTTTCTCCTATAATCGTGGGACCAGCACTAAAAACTTTATCAATACTCATCTAAAGTTTCAATTTAGTGGTGCCATCCTTATGAAAATTTTAATTGTGACTTCCAATTATCAGTATCTACATCATCTCTTTCTTCAGTAAATTAACACTGCGGCAATGAAAGGAAGATGTAACACTAGAATATTGTCTTGAATCTGAGAACGACATGCAGAAAAAAACAAAGTAATTGGTGGCCTGATGGTGAACCAATACTATAACATTTTTCTATTATTTATAATGCAAACAAATATAGTTCATAATATGCAATATGTGTGTGTAGAATACTTCATTGAAAGCTATCACTTTCCTTGGTCTCAGGTATAGTGTTTGTCCATTGTCACAATCAAAATAGAAAGGAGAAAATGGACGAAATTGCACAGCTAAAATCATATGGTACATCATTTCTTAATCTTTAGATTGCTTTTAGACCATAATAGGATAAAAAATTACAAGATATTTGCTTTCTTGATGCCTAATAAATGGGGAAACAGGTTGGCGCGAACGCACCCAGCATGGAACAGCCATGTAATTTCTTTGAAGCATGAGAGGATGATATCAAATTAATGGGTGGATTCTTTCATCTCATTTCAACTTGCATCAAGGATGCGCGGAGGAGATTCTCACACACAAATTTTGATAGAAAGGAAGGGAGATTTGCCTTTACTATGATCACCAAGGTCTATATTTTTTCGACGATGCACCATCCAATGGGTGTGACCACCGGGCAAGCCCTAACTCAGAGATCCACAAACTTTATTGAGAGCCAATACAAACATCCAAGAGCTAATCTTCTTCTAATGAATTTTAGTAGTGCTAAAAGCAAAATTAGGAGCAAATTTCTCCATGCCTAGAAGAATTAAATTAACTTGCAAGTTTGATATCATCTACGTAAGGTTTTCTTAATAAATCTAAGTGTAATCCAAGAGTTCTGTGAGCAATAATGCTCGATCTTTTTCCACCCCTGTAAACTCATGCTACTTTTTTCAGTTAAAACAACAGGAATATCTTAAAAATTAATTTGTAAGAACTTACATGGCACTACTTTATTCTTTTCTCAATCCTTGTAGAAGGAAACTTCCAAAGAATACAAGGTATTCCTTTAGAAAGCATATAGAAATTAATAGACACACTCCATGTAGTATATGTGCCAAGCTTTTTCGATCCATTACACCATTATACTAAATACAATTTTCCAATACTATTCTCCTGCTTCTGAAGTGCTTAAATTTTTGGTTATTGATTGATACTTCCATTTAACAAAGAAACAGTTATTTTTTTTATTTTATTTTTTTTAATCATGCTACAAACATAAATTATCATTATTCCAAGTTTCCAATGCTAAACGTGACAATCACTCACTGAACAACAATTAGTGAATATGCTGAGATCCAAAGATTGTGACATTATTGTTGTTTTTGCATAGATGCAATCAAATGCTATCAGAAGGAAATCTATTTTACACGTAGTGGTTCAATGAGTATCTAAATCTATTATTCTATCTTTTTTGTTCTCCAGAAGTCACAATCTTAACATAGTTTTTCGAAATAGTGGACAACCACAGCAGACGAAGGGGTAGGGTGGGGGAGGGAGGGACTACCCTATGTGACACGAAAAAAGCTAGCATACAACATATGAGAACTGCCATTCCTGTCATTGTTCCCCTTCTGGAAAATTGAAATGGGCCATGCCATCTGTCCCTCACTATATTCTCATTGCCAAAGTAGTTTATAAACCAGCTCAATAGGGATCTGCTTGTCTTTGATCCTCTCAAAAGGACCACCCAACACCCATGGGACTGGAATTAATATGAGTTAATGAATCCTTTTTGTACACTTCTCCTTAGAAACTTAAGTGCATTCGGGTGTCCAGACTGTGTAACAGCCGAACTCCAAGGATGATATCATTCATCTTCACCACCCAGTTCTATTACAACTAACCTTTTTAAAGGCAGGTATTGATGCTTCACTATATATCCTTACAGAGCTTAGCAGAGCACTAATTAATCTCCAGCAGAAAGGAGGATTGAACAAAGGAATACAAATTTCAATAAAAATGTGTGATAACATTTTATGCAATGCCATATCTTGTTGTTCTCTAATAGAGAAGTTATATTCTAGTTGCAGAGTTGGTTCTGCAATATATACTATTCTGCAGTACAAGTTGGATCATCTGCCCCTTAATTTGTTTAAAGGTATAATGAAGGGCATCATTTAGTTTCCCAACATTAAGTATTCAAATTGATTTCATCCACAGGTTAAGTTGACCTCATAGATTCAAAAAAAACCAAAAAAAGAGAGGGTTCTTGAGTATAAGGTAAGTCTCTCATGTAGTAAATGCTTGAAATGGAGTGATATACAGGCAAAGTTGTACGGGTGCTTTTTCTTTTTTTTCTTTTTTTTGATACAATGGCTACTCACACTATTGTAGGGTGAGTGCAGCCAATAGAGTCGATAGTAAGAAGATTGCGTAAGAGTGAGGGGGCTGCTATTTTTTTACGTCCAAAAGATTTCTCCCAAGTGATGAGCGGCGAAGGAGGTGACCCAGTCTACAACTCTATTCGCCTTCCGATATATATGAACAACTTGAAATGAGTCACAGTCTCTCGCTATCCTGCGAATATTTCTAAGCAGTGAGTGGCCATCGCCCCTCCACTCTTCATCTCAAATCCACTCGACCACCATCACTGAGTTTCCTTCTAGGAAGATATTGTTAGTCCTAAAATACGTCCTGCTATCCTAAGACTGCTATACTACTACTTTTACAGTAATTAACTAGAAACTGCCTCTCGTGGAAACTTCTGAAAATTTAACTCCTGTCTAATGTTGCAATGAGCACTTGATGTATTATGAATAATCCTCAATCAATCATTCCATTTTTATTACTTTTTGCTGCTTTTCTTTCGCATGCATGCGTGAGTTCAAATTTTTCAGAATTACACAGCATCTTTCAAGAAAAATAAGTCATGTAACAATGGACGAAGTTATCCATGGAACTCTTGGTGACCTGCTACTTATGATAACATTCTTATGTATTTTCTTAAACTCATTCAAGCTCCTCATATGTTAATCTATTATTGGATTGGGAAAAAACAAAAGAAAGAAAACACACGTGGCATATTGCTTACTTGGCAAGATATGGTCCGTCCAAGTATAGGCCATCCTAGTAGTATAGACGACAAAAGAGAACCAAACATGAGACTTCTTACCAGCTTAACCGAATAAACCGCTCTAATATTCTAAATTACAGATGCCACCCTCACTTGTCTTAAAACAACTAGAAAACCCCAATGGGTTCAACAAGCGTGAGAATCTGTACCAAAAAATAAATAAATAATAGATTTAATTTGTGGAGACTTACCAATTACGATATTGGGAAACAAAACATAGTTCATGGACTAAACAGGATAAAAATCAACCTTAACTTTCTTGGATGCTTGACTCCAAAGCAAGAGAATATCAAAGTGAAAACCATTATTGCAATTTTCTCAAAAGGGACCACCAAAGGAAGTAAAAAAACACACACACATATTCTCGTTTTATTCCTTTCTTCTGGTATATGATTTATATTTTTTATAATTATGATCAGTTAATGGTTTATTAGAGTTTTTATATTTCCAAACATATAAGTGCATAATATTATATGATTTTCATACAAATTGCAGGGATTCAACATGAGAGTCCATTAGACCCATAAATTAAATATAACCCAAAACGTTGTACCTCGTAATACTTTGAGCCCATATATTTAATTGATTCGTCCGACGTGAATGCATCTAGGAAAGGTCGTATGATAGAGCTTAAGAAAAAAAAAAAGGTTTAGAAGGACAATAAATGTACTTGGATTATTATCTCAAATTACAATATTTAATAAATTAATGACTAATTATTCAAGCCCTCGATGTTTGAAAAGACCCATATGACAATAATGTATCCCAAACTTAAAAGGTGCCACAGCTCTCCATCGTTGTCATGGCTAATAAACTAGTTGAAAGATTCGTAGTTTGTGGTGGTGGGCCATGCAATTAGATCACAATTCTATACGTTGAAATGACTTCCAGCCGGACACCAGCACAAGCTTGCTCCACTTGTGTTTGACAAGCTGGACCAAATTGGTTCAGCTTTCATGCCATTTGACCCCACTCAACCCAATTCTAAAGGCCAGAATAGCTCGATTCCACACCCGACCTGGCCCACTCCACCCAACCCAGACAAAGAATATTCCTCAATCTTCCACCTTTCTCATTCTTGAACCGTGCATTCTTTCTACTTCCACAGTGCCCTACTATTTATGATTGTGATTACAGTTGGAAGAAGACTAGCAATGAGCAGCCTAATGGTTGGACTTTTACTGTTAAAACTTGGAGATATTTTTCATCGCGTTTGATAGAGAACTCTTTTTTTTTTATCATATCTATCAGCGTCTTGATGGAGCCTCGTACGGTTGATTTTAAACAACGATAAAATAGCACCGTGAAAAGAGTTAAATAAAAAAAACAAGCACCAACCCGCGCATAGCCTAAGACCCACAAGGGGACCATTTTGTCGTCTTGTAAATTAATTTCATTCAAAGTGGATTCACGTTTTAACCAGTCGATCTCACAAGAAATTATAGTATCCTCTAGGAGTATACGGCTCTGCACCACACCAACCATTTGTTCATCTCGATGATCATAATAAAAAAAAGCATTTATGGTTGGCATGATGCATGTAGCGTAAGATACAGCGTTCCAGTCGCATGCCTCCCCAGCTTTGCTTATTTCACAAGGAAAACGAAGGCCGAACCTATTATGACCTAATGAAATACCAATTCTTTTCTATTTCTAGGAGCAAAAATTATATATGGCAGGTACCGTAAAACAAAATCTAGAGTGAATTTTTTATTTTGCTATATATCCTCTAATATGCATCTTAATGGAGAAATCTAAAAATGGAGAACTTCTTCTACTAATCGAGTGGTCAGTCCCGTGATTAAAAAAACAAAAATCGCACATGGCATTCCCTTTCTTCCTCATCAAGTTTCTCCATGTGTCCTTTTACTCGTCAAGCCATCTCACCCATCGATGAGATTTTTTTCGAATCTCTTTCTCCTCCAAGTCTCTATATTCTTCATGATCTTTGCACTTATAAGTTTATGAAATCTAAGAAATGATATGTATATAAATTTTTTATATTAAACAAGACTAGAAAACGGTGTATTATGTCTTAGTACCGATGAACACCATATTTTGAAACTGTGTATTAATTTATCAAAAGTATGTATTAGTTTGCTAGATTATTTATTTATTTGGTGTGCATTACTTGGCCATATAGTATGTACTAAAACAAATATACTCTAGAAATTATGTATCGATTTATTTGGAGTGTGTATTGGATCACTGCTGGATGCATATCAAAGAAGCTTGTAGTATGTATCAGAAAGTTACTGAATGTGTATCACTTGACCATATAGTGTGTACCGATGAATATGATGTTCTATAAGTTGTATATCAATTTGCTTGAAGGTGTGCATTTGGTTGCTAGCTGACTAATTTTTTTAAACATGTACGGATGAACATCATGTTCTGTTGTGTGTATCGATTTACTTATAGATATGTATTGGTTTGGTAGATGATTAATTTGCTTGGTGTGTATTATCTAGTCATTAGTATGTACTGATTAAAGATATTTTCTAAAAATAAAAAAATATATAATTTTATTATATTTTATTGTTTATTTTTTAATTATAGGATTGACGACTTCGTTAATAAAATTTTTTGACTTTTAGATTTTTTTTTAAGAAGATCGCTAGAGAAAATTTAGTAAAATAGACAATTCGTCCCATATTTTCTTCTTTGGCCTAACCCCAATAAGACTTTTGTTCCAATTTCTATTCCATGAACGATGGATACCTTATAAGTTTTAAGATTATTTATATATCAAGCAATCAGGGAGACTAAATAAACTAAACTAATACCAAGGTAACAATAGCCAACTAATTAGTAGAAGAGCCCCATGCCAAGCACCATTTGCGACCCACGCCACCAAACCAAAGGACCAAAACAAACGGTTAGAGGAAGGAAGGGAGAAGTAGAGGCCACCCTCCTCATGGACCTAAGAAGGTCCAAATCCGTACCTACGCCGCCAAGACGCCACCAGCCGCCGGAGGTTCTTCTTGGCAGGTACGAGTTCGGCCGGCTCCTCGGCCGCGGCACCTTTGCCAAGGTGTATTACGCCCGCTCCCTCGCCGACGGCTCCAGCGTCGCCGTCAAGGTCCTCGACAAGCCCGAAGTCCTCGGCACGGGCATGGCCCCACGAGTCCTCCGCGAAGTCTCCGCCATGCGCCGCCTCTCGCATCCTAATATTCTCAAGCTCCACGAAGTCATGGCCACCAAGTCCAAGATATATCTGGTCATGGAGCACGCCGCCGGCGGCGACCTCCACTCCCTGGTGGCCCGCCGAGGCCGCCTCTCGGAGCCCGTCGCCCGGCGCTACTTCCAGCAGCTCGTCTCCGCCCTGCGCTACTGCCACGCCCGCGGCGTCACACACCGCGACGTCAAGCCGCAGAACCTCCTCCTCGACCGCCACGGCAACCTCAAGGTCTCCGACTTCGGCCTCTCCGCGCTCCCCGACCAGCTCCTCAACGACGGCCGCCTCCACACCGCCTGCGGCACCCCGGCCTACACCGCGCCGGAGGTCGTCCGCCGGAAGGGCTACGACGGCGCCAAGGCCGACGCCTGGTCGTGCGGCGTCATCCTCTTCGTGCTGCTCGCTGGCTCGCTGCCGTTCGACGACGCCAACCTCGCGAACATGTACAGAAAAATCCACAGGCGGGAGTACGAGTTCCCCTCGTGGATCTCCGGGTCGGCGCGCCGGCTGGTGGCGAGGCTGCTCGACCCGAACCCGGAGACGAGGATGACAATTGAGGCCCTGGCGGATCACCCTTGGTTCAAGAGGTCGCTAAGTCTCGACTCCCAGCTCAGCCTGATGGACTTGCCCCCCCGCGACGGCGCCGCTGCGTGCGCTGCTACCGCCATGAACGCTTTCGACATAATATCGCTGTCGTCGGGACTGGATTTGTCGGGCTTGTTCGACGACCGGAAGAAGAGGGAGAAGCGGTTCACGTCGACGGCGTCGGTCCAGACGATCATGCGAAGGATCGAGGAGATTGGTGCAAAATTGGGCTACTTAGTCGAGTGGAGGAAGGGAGGAGCTGTTGGGTTGCGGAGGTGGGGGTCGGTGGTGTTGGTGGTGGAGGTGTCGGAGGTGGTGTCGCCGCTGCTTCTGGTGGAGCTGAGGGTGGACGACGGCAGCACAGGTGAAGTAGAGGAATTTGGTTGGGGAGAATTGAAGGCAGAGCTTGGGGACATTGTTTTTGCTTGGCAGAGTAGCGAGGATTCATGAGGGTAGAAGGGGACTCCAACTTGGCTGTTAACATTAGTGTAGATAAAGTGTTTCCTACAATCCAGAGGAAGTGTTTGTGGTTTGATGCACTAGAATTTTCTTTGTTTCTTATTTTGGGTTTGTTTTCCCATTTCTAGTCATGGGATAGATTGGAGTGAGCGTTGGTTCCCGGCCAATTGAAGAGGTCTCATGTCAGCAATTCGGTTTGGGAAGAGAATACCAGTGGGGAAGTAGGGAGTTTCCACAGTTGAGAACATTCCAAAGAGTCTCAGTGAATTGTTGGCATCCTTTCAGGTGGAGAAACATATGCAAAGGAAAACTGGATTTGTTTCATGCTGCTTATTTGCGAAAAATTTTGAACTCCCAATCTTTATATGTAAAAAGCTTGTGCTTCTCCTAGTTTGTTTTAAGTGCTCAAGTTTTGGGCAGGGTGGGTAAAGTTTCAGGTCAGGTTAGGTCTTAACAAGATCCATTGATAGGTCTAGTCATATCATTTATGTTCTAATACTATAAATAGATTCAACTGCTAAATTCTATATAAATACCCTTGCCATACATATAGTGTGAAGGATTTTAGGAGAGAAAGTGCTGGTATCGACTCAAAATTCTTAAATTTTTAGATAAGCCAAAACTTTGAGATTGTTATCGAAACGCAAACAGTGTAGCCTTGGACTAGGCTTCAATAGTTTTTTTTTTTTTTTCTGGGAAAGTCTGCAGTATTTTCGGATAGAGTTACGGCCAATGGCTAGTTATACTGGTTTCTAGTCACCTCCATGGAATGCAGCATTATATATGCTACCATATTGACTAACTATTATTGTGGAACCAGAAAAAAAAAAAAAAGTAAGAATGGGCAATTTTTTTTTTCTAAAACAGGCATTTCATATATTACGAGTATGAATACACTCAATAAAATCAAAAAACAAGTCACGGAGTGCCTTAGACAACTCTTTCTTTTTAGCCCATAGGGTGCCTCTAGAGTGGCAGGCCACATAGAAGCTATTCAGTCTGCGATCCTGTTGGCCTATCTGAATACGTGCTTAGCCTGAAAAGTCATTCCATCTCTCACTATCGCCCAAATATCTCGAAACAGAACACAATCTCCTCTCCGGTTCCAAGTAGTATCATTCCTTTCATTTATCTACTATAAAAAAAATTAGAATTATAGTAAACCCTATAGTTGTCGATAGCCTCTCATTTTATATTATCGAAGCAATTTTCATTTTGAACACCACTACACCACCGAACTTCTCTCTGTCCGTTTCCAAAAGAAGAAACCATGGTCTCCAAGCCATGGGTTTGGAAGGCATCTAACATGACCTCTAAAAAAAGGAGAAACATGGGGTCACATCACAACAGAATAAGGGCCGTCATGGCTGCCGGCGGCACAGTGGTATTTCGGCTCCATCATGTAAGCAGATAGAGACAAAGCATAACGTATCCTTCACCACGAGACTGCTGCATCGTCCCCGCCCCACAAATACATTGCGAAATTGGCGGACGACGGTTCTTGCTCTTATGGTAACTCACTGGTAGAAACGGAGGGAGGGAACTCGTGGATGAACGCGATCGCTTCTGATGCTGAAATAAAGGAGAAGAAAAAGGGAGCTGCAATTAAGAGAAGAGTAAAATGATGCTGAAAAATGACCGCACTTCCGTGAGAAAGGGGAAGAACCAAGTTACAAGAGGCGACATGTTTTAGGAAAGGGCACGCGCGATGAGTTGGAAACTTGGACGTGGACAAGGGGCAAACCTAGAGAGGGGAGGACCGGGCAACCCCACCGAGTTTCAGTTACATGTGGGAATAGGTTTTTCCAAAAGTTTGCAATCCGTGAGGCCTTATGGTGAAGGTTATTCTTAATTTGACAATTCTCTTCCATCAAGTTGAATGCTGGATTTGAGCTAGAACCGGCCGAGAATAGAAAAAAAAAAAAAATTGCAAATGGCCGAGCAGCTCGTGAGCTACTCATGCTCGGCTCAGATTCAAGTTTGGCTCAACTCGAATCAATTATTACCGAGTTTGAGTAACTCGAATAATTTTTAGGTCAAGCTCAAGTAGCAAAATACTTGGACGAGAGCTTGCGAGCCTAATTGAGTATATATATATATATTTAAAAATAATATTACATTATATTTTGTTTTAACTAAAATTTTTAATTATGACTAAGACTTAAATTTAAACTCGAGTATGGCTCAATTGATATTCGATTCGAATCGATCTCAAGTATTATTATTATTATTATTATTATTATTATTATTTTTGATCAAGTCAAGTTTGAGCTTAGATATTAAGGCACGATCAATCTCAAACTAAGTTTCGAACACAAGTATTTTTAATTGCGTCAAGCTCAAGCCTCTAACTATTCGATTCAACTCGGCTCAATTACATCTCTATCTAAGAAACGTACAAAGTTTTCACACAAACCTAGGACCCTCAAGATTCCACATCCAACAGTAGCTGATAAATAGACTGGCTATAATCTGCACAACTCCATACATCTTGTCAAGCAAATCTGTTTGGGAGTTTACCTTCTACCACACCCTAACATTTTGGCGTGAACAAACAAAAATTATTATTCATCATAACCCAAAAAAAAAAATCCTGCCATGCTATTATTCATGATAAATGAAGCGGGCATGTCACCCAAGAGACTTTGATAATTAGATTTTTGGCACAAATTTGCGTGCATTAAGAGGGACCTTGAACCAAGCTTAAAACTGTTTTCCCAACTGACCTATAAAACTTGGGCATACATTTTCTTTTTTGTTCCGATTATAGTGGATTTTAATATCGCAATCCACCATAATGGCAGGCAAAGGCATCATATCTTGCAGCAGTTTTGAACTCTTTCAGCTATTTTCAAATTGGGGTTAAATAGAAAACTATTATTATATTCTAAACATTTTTTCAAAAGACATGCATGAGTGTGTCTAATGGTGTCTATAATTCAATATTAATGATTGCAAATGCAGGTCAACCAGTAGTTTTGAACTTCACGAGTCCACGATTTTCACAAAATGTGCAGATAAACTAAAGTCTTAGGCATGTAATGCTTTTAAAGCAACTTTTATTCCATGTATAAAGTGGGTTAAGACCAAATTTATACACAGTACTCCTCTGCATCAACTTTAGGATGACATGTATTAATCAAGGTTCTGCTTGGCATCAAGTACGAAAATTTCTCAATACAAGCATCAAAGATGTTAAAGAGAACAACACCATTCATTAGATAGACATACTACTGATGGTGCCAATACGTAGCATCCAAAATAAGAATCAGATAGATTGCCTTTACAATGCACAGAAAGTTGACAACATCAACAGTAGGCAGTTTCAGAATTTCTTTATACCTGGCTTTGTTTGCTGCTGACAGAGGTCTCAGGAACCCGTACAGCAGCATCCCATGATCTGTGGAGGTGCTCAAGACTAGCCACCTATTGGATCGAAGCGGTCCTACCCATCTTCTCACCAGCCACAGCGCCACGCATAGCATCCCTGACTGGAGGAGCAGGGGCAAACTCCGGGAGACACGTATTGATTCTTTGGTCATGTGGCGGTGGCTGGAAGAAGTGGTTTGGGTCATCTTGGATAGGAATAGCAACATCAGATGTTGCATCAGCTGGACTCCCACTGAAAGGCATGCTGATTGTTGATATGTCGGAGATGTTCGGGTGCAAAGGACTCATACCAGTCACTCTCTTTACAGTGTGCTCTGCCATCTTCACCTGTACATATAGATATTAGATTGTTTGCAAACGCCTGATCAGATAGGTCTGCCCATAGTTGGAGACAATTTCAATAAAAACATAGGATCAAATGCAATTTTTCTTCAAAGAAATCATCTAAGAAAAATCTAGCTGTCCATTTTCACAGTCACCATGAATCAGGACTATCAACTAGTTCCATTTACATGATTGAAAATACCCGCATCATCCATGTACTTCAAGCAATATGCTTGATAGCATGGATGAGTTAATAGGCAAGGATAAAAGTGCCGACCAAGCTATTACTATGTTTAACCAATCTTATGAGAGAGCCAACTCCTCAACCACAAATTCCACGAGGCTGGCACAAGCATAACAGCTATATGAACCAAAATGTAAGGTAACTCGCAAACCATCATTTTGAACATGGAGTTTCATATGTAGTTAGCATACCTTAGCTCTTAGAGTCTCTACATCTGCTTTTAGTATCCTATTATCCACAGCAGCATCATTGTACTTTTGGTCGATATCAGTAAGACGCTTTAACAACGATGAGTTTTCAAGTCTTAATTGTGAGACCTATGTAAAAATGTCATTCAAGTCAAACAAAATAATGGAATTGTTTGCAAATTACAAGAAAACAGACTTATGAAACCAGACCTGTGCCTCGAGCTCATTCAAATGTGCTTGCTTTCTCCTCCTCGAACGTCTTGCCGATTCTCGATTTGAGAGCATCCTGGCGGCAAACAAATCAATTGAAACTCAACCAAACAAATAACAAATCTAACGCATTAGAAAAGTTAAACTTGTACGCCTTCACAACATATAGTGGGATCATCAACAGTAGCAAATATCTATGGCAACTTAAAGATGTAAAAGGTCTTACTGAAGATTACATATTGTTCCCTATGGATCAAGGATTTTGCTCTTGGGGAACAGGATGATATCCACAGTATCATCATCCAAAAGGAAAGCAGAAGCGAGACAAATGCAGGACATCAATTCTCTCTTGAACTGGGATGTTAATGCACACAGTGATCTTTCTCCTTGAGGAAGAAACTGACCCAACAGTGAAGTAGCAAGATATGAGGAAGAAGCACCGAAGAGAACTCTCACAGAATAATGGAGAGTAGAACTAGAAATATTATTTAATTTAAGATGCTCTTTACAATGGTGAGGAGCCTCTATTTGTAGTTAGAGGAACCGGTGAACCTTCCTACAAATGTGCCCGCATTCGTTTCTTTCAAATGAGGAAAAAAAAGAGAATATTTTCTAAAATATGCCTATAGATAATATCTTGACTCATCTTAACGTCGCTTGATCAGATGTGATCTTTAAGATTATTTTGTAATCTGCAGTAGCCTTCTAGAACTGACTTAAGCCTAGAATCCAAGAATCTATGGTGGCTAGCTTGTTCTTCCATTTTGACCAAGTATTGACCATGGGATGTGTTCCCAGTGTTGATGGATCATACTTTAAGTATCTGTTCAACTGGATCTTTTGGTGTAATTGCTGGCAATTAAGCTAGAGCCGGCTCCTCATCTCCATCGAAAGCAAAAAGATTTGCAACATTAACGATAGGAGAGAGATCATGCCCCTCGAGAAGCTCAACACGATAAGCATTGTCATTGACCACCATAAATTTTGAAAGGGCCAAGCTTCCATTGGTTTAGCTTGTTGTAGGTTCTAGCAGGAAATCTCTCCTTCTGAAGGTAGACCATCATAAGTTCACCTTCTATGAAAACTTTGTGCTGATAGGATGCGTTGGTGGCTTCTTTATATTTGGTATTAGACTCCCCTAGCTGCTTCTGTGATTATGAATGTTTTCGATCTGATCCATCAAGTCTTTTGCATCACAACTTACTACCTGTGTATTTGGTAGCACCACCGAAGCAAGCACACTGTTTGGTGTCCTCCTATACACAAACTCTAATGGACTTCGACCAGTAGAACGGATGCACAAGCTATTATAAGCGAACTTGGCTTGAGGAAGAGCCAAGTCCAAACTATCAGCATGTCTCACACAAGGCATCTGAGTAAATTCCAGAGGCTTCTATTGACCACTTCGATTTGACCATCCATTTGAGGGTGGTAGGCACTGCTAAACCGCAATGTTGTCCCCAATTTTAGCCACAGCATCCTCCAGAAGTGACTCATATTTTTTATGTCACGATTTGAAGTGCCAATCTTAGCAATTCCAGGCAGTCGAACCACCTCTCTTAAGTACAAATATACAACATGAGAAGCATCCATCATCTTTCTGCAAGGGATGAAGTGAGCTAAATCTATCCACCACTATAAATATGCGGTCAAATATGCATGGTGTTCTAGGCAATCCAAGAATGAAGTCCATGCTCACTTCGATCCATGGAGCTATAGGGATAGGCAAAGGGGTATAAAGAACTATGTTCATCACATAACCAATTGCTATCTGGCAAATCTGACATCTCATCATGAACCAAGGTCACATCACACCAAATCAGGGCCAATGATACTTTCTTATACCAGGGCCATGGTTTTGTCCTGTCCAAGATGACCACCCAGTCCTCTAAAGTGTAGTTCTTGGATGATTTTCTCTCTCATGGAACAATTTGAGATGCAAAGGCAAGTTCCGAAGAAAAGTCATCAATCATAGAGAAGTTAGCAGCACCTTTGTGCTTAAAGACTAGATAGCTCCAAAATCTAAATTTTCTTATGCAGATCTTTTAGTAGGTCAAAACCCACTACCTCTGCAGAGAGAGTACCAAGTAGAATATGTTGGTGGCTGAGTGCATCTGCTACTTAGTTCACAGTGCCGAACTTTGCTTGATCACAAAGTCCAACTGTTGCAGAATTGTAGTACATCATCCATGTCAGCAATTAAGGTGGTGATTTCCATCAAGGACAATGCCTCACGATTAGAGTACAAAGTCACATTGTTGGAGATACGATTTATAACATTGCAAGGCCTACGTTGTAACATAAAACTCTATATCGTAGGTAGAGTAGTTGAGGCGGCTTTCATTCAGCTTTTTGCTGAAGTGGGCCATTAGTTGATCTCCTTGAGAGAGAACTGCGTCAATGACAACTTTAAATGCATCAATTCAACCTCGAACACTTTGACAAAGTTAAGTAGTCTAAGATAAGTACTTGCATTATTAACTCTTTCAATTTGTGGAAGTTTTTCTTGGCATTGAACATCCAAATAAACTTCCTTTGCTTCATGCAGTTAATGGTGGGGATGACAATGGATGAAAAGTACTTCCTGAAGCGCCGATAAAAAGATACAAGGTTGCGAAAGCTCTCGACATCGTGGACGTTTCAAGAAGATGACCACTCTTTGATAGCTTTGACCTTCTCCTCATCAACTCATATGCTATCTTCAAATAAGAAGTATCCCAAGAAGTTCAATTTGAGCACAATCCACGAACACTTCTTAGAGTTCACATATAGCCATGGTTGGCGAAACTACCCCCGTCCCAAACCACCCGGTTTGGGGCATCCCGAATTGTACCAGCGGTGGAACGAAACCGAAGTTGGCGATGGACAGTGAGAAGGAGAAGGAAAAAGAGAGAGAGAGAGAGAGAGAGAGAGCGGAGGAGGGAGGGAGAGGGAGAGGAAGGAAGAGAGAGGTCGGCTGGGGCTAGCCGACGGAGGCCTAGGAGCCTCCGCGCAGAGGAGGCGGAGCCCCACCTCCGCGAATTTCTGACCTCCACCTCCGCACGGTGGCTCCCCGGCACTCCGTCGGCCTCCCTTGGCCTCCCCCTTCTCTCTTTTGCTACCCCATTCTCCTCCCCCGCCTCTACTATCGATACAAGATCGGCACAGCACGATGCAAGGCCGTACCAACCTGTGCCGCCAGACAAACAGTTTGGAGCCTGATACCAACACAGCAGACATTGCATACGGCTCTTAGCGTAAGGCTCCAAGAACCTATCTCAAGTGCTCAATATACTTGCAAGAATTGCGGCTGCACATAAGTATGTCAGCATGAACGTGCTCGGAGCATTGGAGAGATGAATGACATGACAAGCCACTTGTAAAGCCCGTTCCATGTCCTAGATAGTTTTTCAACAAAAAAACTAGTCTAAGAAAGGTCAAGCAGGGTTAATCTTGGAGAAGATATGGGCTCCTGCAAGCTAGTCTAGCATATCATCCAATGGAGGGATGAGAAATCAGCACTTCACCATGATCTTGTTGATGATGCAGCTGTATGCACACATTCTTCAGGACTTATATTTCTTTGGAGTGAGCAAGGCAAGTACAACACATGGACTTAAACTCACGTGGATTAAGCTTTTCTGCAAAAACTCATTGACTTGCCCTTATGACTCCTCATGCTCCCTTGACACCATGCAGTTATGTGGGAGATTTGGCAAGTTGGCATCAGATACAAGGTCTATCATGTGCTGGATGTCATGCATAGGAGATTGACATTTACCCTCTGGTACAAAGGACGGATTGGAGAAAAGATGGTTGAGTCTTCCATCCATCCTCCTATGTGTTCGGTGAAACATGAAGGAATTGGAGGAATTAAGGAAGGATGGATGACATTTCTATGACATTTTTACTAAACTATCCTCAGATGTTAAAGGAGAAGAGGGACGGTGGCTGAGCTGATGAGGTAGAGTGGAGGAGGAGACGGATGGTGATGGATGGTGGTGGGCTAGGGCGATGATGGGTTGGTGGCGTTGAGGAGAAGAGGGAAGGCCGCTAGAGAGAGAAGGGGTGGAGCGTGGGTCTCTTGTCTAGTAGAAGAGTGAAGAAGTGTTAGGATTTTGTCAAAAAATTAATAAGAGGTAATTTTGCTAACGTAGAAACCCACTCCTCATATATTACATTTATCCTTCCTTGCATTCTCCGAATTTGGGAGGATCCAAATTAGTAGGCCAGGATGAATGGGCAATTCCTCCTTTTCATCCATTCATCCTCGGATTTTTTGAACCAAACAGTGGATGGGGACCATCCATCCTCTCATGACCCCAACCAAACACATGGTTAGGGAGCTCTTCAGGCAACAGATCATCAAACTCCTCAAGGGTGGCTTCATGTCATCAGGCATAGGATTTACACCAGCCTCTTCCTTGTGGATGACCATACATAAGCAACCTGAGCCCTTACTTTCAATGCAGAAGCTTTTGATAGCAAGGAGACTTGGATCCTCCTCCTTCCTTGGTAGGGATTCCTCTTTCATAGGTTGGAGCACAATACATACTTTATCTTTACAAAAGGAGTATATGTTGTATCTTCTATCATGGATCATCCCTTGATCATATTGCCAAGGGCGACCCAGTAATATGTGGCAAGCATCTATCATCAAAAACAATATGCGGCAAGCAACCACCAATGCTACTTCACACTATACATTGTCAACCTATGTGTCACCAATAGAGATACTGGCAATTGAACATTTGAACATGGTTACCTCATTGCCTCTTTTGAACCAAGCAATTCTGTATGGCTGGAGATGCTTCTCTATTTTTAGATTAGGCTTATCAATGACTTCTTAAGATACAATATTTACGCGCTACCTGCTATTGATGATGATGTTGCAGACACATAGATACTAAATTTGTGTAGGTATACATGTAATTTGATTTTTGTAAAGATATACATGCAAAAAGAATAATCTACAAGGGTATATATGCAAATAGTAAATTTGCGAGGGTATTCACATAGTTTTAGATATTTAAAAATGTATATATTAAAAATACCCTAAAGATTATATCAAGAATTTGATTTTAACATTTATTTAAAAACACATTCACTTACAAGTTCATCCTTTAATATAAATACTTCACATCTCTCCTAGATTCTCCATATGTTAAGGTTATTTTGGATAATGACTATGAACCTTCCATCAAATCCAAGGGACATTAGAGTATTCATAACATGAAATGAAAACTTCTGATTCATCCAAATTAATTATGAAAATTGAAAACCCTTATCTTTATTCTCATGTTGGCTGGTGGTTTCATAAGCTGTAAGAATTTTTGATCTCTTCATCTTTTCTAGCTTATATGTTATTTTTCTTTTCCATTAATTATTTACCCTAAAATACTGATCAAACACTCAGGTGGAGAAGCTAACCTTATGGAATGTAATAACTATATGTTCGACATTTTTATTTTCAGTACTATAATTTTAATATTAATGCCCCAGGTACTATACTAGTAGCATAAAATGCAAGTTCTTGACAAGAACCATAAGCTAGTTAGCATAGTCTAGTAGCAAATATATGTTGATATGTTCATATATTTGTGAATTTAAAAACAATGGTGTTATATGATGAGTGTTGTCATGTCCAATTTTTTAAAGCTATAAGTGGTGGCCACTTAGGGACAGCGGTACCAAGTGACCACTGACTAGGTAATAGTGTATGGAAGGTGCTTCCATTTACTTAGTTAACTTGTCTAAGGCCTCTATTAAGCCAGCTGGCTCCACGAAACATTTGATGCATGATAGAAAAACTTTGAGTTTGTCTACCTGCTATGCAATTTGCCTCCTGCATTTGATAGAAAAACTGTAAATTGTTTTAGTTTCTCAGTAACAAGAAAACTCAAGTGGTCTGTACAACTGTTTTATACATTTAGTGAATTAGACAAGCCGACAAGCACATTCTTCTCTTTTTCTATTTCATATGCAATAGCAAAGATATTTTGTTAACCAACAATAATTAGCAGTGACAAGAACTGCTCTCAGAAACAAATGTCGCCAAATTTCACAAATTGTTGTTCAGCTCCCATTATCAATTCAAAACCCGTAAAGATCATTCCCTAGAGTTCAGTAAGACTAGTCGAGGTAAATTCTCCAAGAATTGTTAACTCTGAGATCTGAAAAACGCATAAGGCCCTATGCTATGCAGGAGCTTATAAATCTATGGTTTTAAAGCATAATGTTGCCCTGATTGTTTAGCAGCCATTTTCAACAAACAAAGATTGAACTCAAAGAAGAGAAAAAAATAATCAAAATATTTTAGGCGATTTTACCTATTAATAAACTCAATATCACTATTTGTAAAATATAGCAGCCTAAAATAGCAAGTGACGGTTGACAATTATGAAGCATGGACGTGGATAAAGGACTACTAAAAGCCTTCATGGTAAATCTTCAAAATATAGAGTATTGCATGGCTGGAATATGGAATAAAAAAATGAGTGAATGCATGCATGCATGGATGGCAAACCTTTACAGAATGAAATATTGCATGCCTGCTGCCCACCCACTAACCCAAGTTCAACATTCATCAAAGAAAATAAGCAACCACCCCAAACCCACCCATCCACCCCCCGGGCGTCCTTGAAGATATCAGGAAGTATCCAGCACATGTCCAGGACATATTTAAAGCTTTAAAAGAAATATTAATGAAAAAAATATTATACTTAAAAATAAACACTGACAAATATCCTAGCTATATCCAACAAGTATTGGTATCTGATATATATATATATATATCAGATCATGCACTTTGAAATATCTGTACCACCAAGTTCAGAAGCAACAAGATAAGGATACTAACAGGATAATTACATATTCATGTTTACCTCCTCACACGCTTTGCATCAGCAGGGTCTGCATTTTCTGTTGTTTCCACTTCTTCAAGATCCTCATCATCCGACTGCTCTCCTGATGATCCACTGGTAGTTAGCCTCCCTTGGACACCTAAGTTCTGCATGACGGTAGGAGCTGGACCTCCACTTGGTCCACTACCTGCTTTTTGTTGCACCTTAGAACTGTTTCCTGTCATGCAAGGGTAGATGTAAGAGAAAAAAAAAGAAAGAAAGAAAGAAAGAAAAAGAAATATCTCATGTTAAAAAAACAGTCCATGCACCTCAATGTGTTCATAAAAGGTAGCAATCCACCAATAACATTTTAATTGACCATAAGGATATGACGTAATAGAAATATATGTGATTAATAAAACAATAATTAATTCAGAAAAGGAAAACAAAAGGTACATTTTCAAAGATATTGACCAAGTCAACGTGTTTTACTGAAAAAAATGTCCAGACTAATTTGCGAGTATAACTACTGCTGAAGGACACTATTATAGAGCAGGATGGCATAATGTTGTAGGCATGATCATCTGGTGACTCACAGCAAACGTGGGAGTAATAGGGAAGGTATTAGAACTAAAAGGGAATGTACTAGGTACGTTACAGTTTTTCTTCTTTCACTTCTTTTCTGTTGGAGGAGGAGGCCAGAAAAAGTATCTTCAAAGGACCTTGAACCATAAAGATTTAAGCATCACTATTCAACCTTATAAAATACATTCCTATTAAAATTACACTTCATATAATATATTACACTCTTGAGTATCATTTCATTATTTATCATCTAATGCTTCTGTCAAGAGTTCCAATTAAACAATCACCCCTGCCTAGTCTCGTCAACTATACACCAAGAGGCATTGCTTGCATACAAGACAGTACGCAGCTACTGATGCTACACAATATTATAAATTGGTTGCGGTCCAAGCCAGTTACACCTAAAAGTTCTCTATTCCATTTCTCCGTACTTGTCAACATTTCCACACAAAACGTTTTTAAAAGAATTCACATTTAATGTTGAGATGCTCCTCTTCATAGGCCATCATATAAATGTCTCGTGGTTCTCTGGCATTTTGTTTTCATCATCAACCAAAACCAAGTGTCATTTCTCCAATCTTACCTCTCTCACCAATTGCATAAAATCTCAGACTCAACAGTTGATCATCCTAGCATATGTTTTTGTTTTTCGATATACAGTGAGCCCTACAAATCCAAAGTCCACATTATTCATCATAATTTGCAATATTTATAGGCAAAATTCAAAAATTACAAGTAGATTTGCAACTTGGTCTCACCCAGACCTGATCAGCCCAACTTGCTTGTTAGGGGGAGTAAGGCCGAGGTTTTATGAACTTGGGTGTGGTTTGGGCTCATAAATCCCGACCCGACCCCAAATTGGGTTGGAGCTAGGGTTGAGTATTAACCCACTTACCCAACCCAACACAAAATATAACTAAATTAATTTTCATCTTCCAACTAAATACTTATATGCTTCATTTAATTAAATTTTAGTCCTACTAAGTAACAAAATTGTGTAATTACCTAGATGAGATCTTATTCAATACAATTACTGACCTATAAAAATGTCTGAAACATTTCCTCGACCTTAAATTACTTGCACAACTCAGCCTAACTGGATTAGTCTGACCTAACCCAGCACAACCAAAGAGTAATCAGATCCAACCCAAATTTAGCTTAAGATGCGGTTGGGGATGGATATCCCAGACCAATGTAGGGATGGGAGATGTAATGTTTGGGCTGGGTTGGGTTGGGTTACGTTTGGGTGAGCCCTCAACCTACCCAAACCACCCAAGTTGCAACCTTAATTTTAGTAAATCTAAAGATCTTTTTACTTGACTTTTGGATAAATCCAGGATTAATAAAAGAAATAGAACGATAAGAAAACAAAAAATGTTTCCATCACAAGTACACAGAAAAGGGGAATTATGGGAAATTTATATGTGAAAGAGAAGATGAGCTTCCAAATAGAAATATGGATAACAATAATACAAAAAGAGTTGGTGCTAATATGGATAACAATAATATGACAAGCTCAAAGAAGCAATACCTTAGACTCTCCAATAACAAGTTATGCGATCAATGACCAAAAATTAGTGAAAGCAGTAACATTTGGTAAATTTAAGGGTGTAAATTGGGAGCTAAGCAATTGCTAGAATCTTGCAATCTAACTCCCTCTTGTAGTTTAAAGGCTTATAAGTACTCACATTTATTCATCAATGAATTCTTAATGGAAGGTTTATTGTAGTTTACAACTATTGTTTGCTTTTTTTTTTTTTGCCTGTTAGAGCATGCGAATGTATTTGTATCATATTTTTGAATCGTTAGACCTAGGAATAGCAAGAGCAGTTCCAATTTGTTACTTAAAAGAATCTGAACTAGTAATATTTTGGTCCATATGTCTTAAGATATGCAGATCATAATGAATAGTCCAGATTCTCAGTTTGTCCATGCATCTTACATCCCAATTTAATCATTATCATTCACTTTTTAAATCGATAGGTAAAATAATATAAAAGCATTCCATAGTGGGATTATAAGTTGTTCAAATATTGTAAATCATGGCACTTATGGAGCTCATATCTTCTTGGTAGGAATCTTGGTGTTGATCTGAAATTCTCAGACATGATCTTGTATTCATAATTCTTGAGTATTGCCCTCTCCGCTTTGCCTTAAAAATTTTAAATTTCAATAGCCTGTAATTTGTCTTCTTTTAATAAACATCTTCTTCCATAATTTCTTAAAACTTCCTAGTGTCTTCAGAACATCTATGTGGTCCATTTAACTTGTTCCTTTTCACATATTAGCTAGCTTTTGAATATCATTAAATCTATCTTTTGAATTTTGAAACTCATTATGAAAATCATAAACTCTGCATACTTCAATCTAGTTTGCTGCTCCTTTCAAATTCTTATACCTTCAAAATCTTATGTATCTCTAGCCTCCTAACATATTTTGAAGCAAATCTTCCTTTTCCACCAGTGGCTACTTTAATATGTGAATTCTGCTTTTGTGCTTGTGCATGCATCATCATGTGAATTTTCACTTTTCTTTTCCAATCTTAAATGCCAATGGCCTGTAATTTGCCTTCTTCTAGTTAACACTCTTCCATAATTTCTTAAGCCTTCAAAGTCCTTAAACTTGTCTATGTCTAACTTGTTCCTTTCACATATTTGCTAGCTTTTGAATATTACTAGAACTACCTTTTGAATTTGAAAGTTCATTATGAAACTCATTAAACTCTACATACTTCGATATAGTTTGCAGCTCTTTTCAAATTCTTCAAAATCTTATGCATCTCTAGCCTTCTAACATGTTTCGAAGCAAATCTTCCTTTTTCACTAGTTGTTGCTTTAATATGTGAATTTTGCTTTTGTGCGTACTTATGCATCATTATTAGCAATAGATCTCCAAAAACTATCGTAGCTACTTTAGTCTTACATTATGCACCACATCATTTATGTTCCTACTATATTCATCCTTTGTTGAAAAATAATAAAAGTAATATTTTGGTCAGTTTTTTCTTTGTATGAATCACTATTCTTAAATTGTATCCGCAGCATAGCCAGACATATTGTATAGAACAATTGTTCCTTGCTAGCTAGGAAGCATGGATACTCCAAAATAGGTGTCGTGGCAGTATTAGATATGAATTAGATACAGCTCCAATTGGCCCCGATACATGTTCGATACAGGAAATAAGTATCATCGTTGTTTTAATGTTTTTTAGGGACCGGATACTTCCTGGATACACTTGGATACTTATAGCACATGCTCAAATATTTCCCAAATACTCTTCAATACTTAAGGATACAAATACCTTCTGGATACTCCTCGGATACTTTAGGGATACTTTTAGTGTTAGTAGTAGGTTATCACATCCATGACAAGTGGGTTTTTAACCTAGGTTTCTATATGGGTCCAATAATATAAAAGAAACAATGATTTGATTTTATTTGGTTCATTTTTAAGTACTTAACTTTTTGCTAAATTCTTGAATTTTGCTGCCTCTAATCTCATTAATTCTTCCCTAGGCTGCATCTTTCTTTTAATTATGTTGCTGGTTTTATGGCTGCTACATACCTTTCCAATATAATACAACTCAACTAAGCCTTAATCCCAAACTAGTTGGGATTGGCTATATCAATTCTTTTCCTCTCTTCTACTTTGTTCAGCGCCACACTTTATGAAAGATGTATAGATATCAAATCCTTTCTTACTACTTCATCCCATGTGATTTTTACTCTACCTCTACCCCTCTGTTATCAAATTACTACATTGTCCTAGTGCATCTCTCATACTATGTTGTACATATCCAAACCATCTAAATCGCCCTTCTCTCAATTTGTCTTCAGATAGTGCTACCTCATAATAGAATATAGAATGTTTGATGCATTATATTATATGTTTGCTGCATATTTGTCTTTTCTGATTAAATGTTAATATTTTAATGATGGACATGATGGTGTATTATGTATGGACTATGCTCGTATACTATTAACCTATTAAGCATAAACCATGCTGCTATCAAGTATCTTATATTTCGTAATTTTGAATATTGTTATATATGGTGTTCTTTGATAAACTAATCATGCTTCTCGGATGTTTTTAAGTATATATATAGGGAGGGGTTTTTTTGAGGGGATCTTAAGCATATATCTAAAATTTATTTATTTGTTTCTGTAATCTAGATGTGTCATATACAATTTTTTCAAGATTTTCCATATTGGCATATCCATATCATGTTGTATCCATATCTGTGCTTTCTTGTTAAAAGTTTTAGAAAGAATTCTCGTGTACCATCAGATGTTATTCTATAAAGATTTTACGGGCTCTTAAAATATCCTTTTCATTTCTTTGAATCAAATATAATATACAATAGGAATCTAGATATAGATATATAATTAAAAAAACGTCTTGCAGCAACTTGTAGAATTAGTTTATTAAGAAACCACAGCTTGTAAAATGAATACCTTTGGCAGGAGCTTGAGATCCTAGCTCTGAAGCATCCAAAGACTGCGATTTAATATCAGTTAAAGAAGAAGAATCCTGCGGATTTACACCAGAACCCTGCATAAAGAAACAAAAACTATTTTAGGGGAAACATAAGACCACCTAAGCAGGACATTCGGCCCTTGGCTACCCTGAATGTTCAAATGCACATTGGAAGCGTATATTTCCAAAGTTTGCTGCACATGACTCAATGCAGAACCAGTTGCATGCCCATGCAATGCTGGGGATGCAGCTGCCAACTAGACCTTTCATCTCGGAGCATATGTTTTTTGAGTGCAATGGGCAGACACCTGCCTAACCAGTGAATGGACAGAATACACACCCTTTTACCTCCAACTTCATCTATGTTGGTTGTGTTGTCAGGACGTCCATGCATAACATGCTACATATTCTGAATTTGGTGCTGGACAGTGTACAATTAAGTAGATAGCAGGAATTCTTGAACAACATTCATTTTAAGGGGAAAAATAGTAAACTAAAGCAGGAAAGGAATTTGATGCAGTATGCTAAGGAAACAGCATGTTGTATGGTGATTGTGATGAAGCATCTACCAGCATCAAATTAGTTTCATTTACAGCACTTTTATGGATACCAAAGATGGAGATTTCAAGTGGACAACTGAAATTGATTGGTGTATGATCCATCCATTTAATCAAGAAAAACAAGTTCTCTTGCAGAGCACGTCTTGCCTTTTCAATGCTTATAAATGAGTCTATTATGAATCACTTTAAACGTTTCAAACATCTCAAGGTTATCTGCCACCACCCATTGTTATAACTACTGCAAGAAATGATTAGTGTAACGTATGTTAACCTTTTCTACTTAGAATAGCTAAGGGCCACATCGTACCTCAATTTTATCCTCATTCTACACACATCATCCTCATTTTTTATCAGGCAAAGGTTTATCCTGTAAACATGTGCTTGGTATTAAGTTGTTTAACAGCCACCTTAGGTCTCATAATTAACTATTAAGATAAACATTGCTCCTCGATTAATAGTGTCATCCGAGGTGGCAAGCTCTAAACTTTAGTAGGGGCAGAAACTAGATTTGATTTCATGGCTGAAAATTTAGTCCTCATTCAACCCCAGTGCTTTGAACAGGAGTAATGTAATTACCGAAATATCTATTCCTTCTATCTAGAACATTCAAATAATTATATGATAAAATGAACAACATATAACGACAGACACACTATAATAATATCGAGATAAATGAAACTATTAGCGCATATACAAAAATTAACTCCCTTGATCATAGAAACCAAATCCATACCCACCAAGCAAGAAAAAAGCATCCATATGAGAAAAGAAACTTGTACGGAGATGTAGAATTAAAGATAAAATCTCAAGGCAAGGAGAAAAGCCCAGTAATTTAATATAATACCAAAATCAATCAAACATAAAAGACAGACAATAAAAGAAAAGATTTGAAACAGAGGGGAAAAATAAGATCTAAAAAATTAGATAAATCTAAAAAAATAGATAGCTTTACCCGAGACATAGCAACAGCCGCACAGTACATATCAAGCTGCTGCTTTAGAAGCACAGGATCAACATCCGCAGGCGGATCGGATGGCCCACACTGGATCGCGGCAGCGGCGGCGGCAAGGACGGTGGGCGCCTTGATCTGGATCACCTCGTCATCTTCCCCTCTCCCCCCATCTTTCCTCCCACCATCATAACTGTTCGAAGCAACAACGGAGGCAGGAGAGAGGCTAGGGTTACAATTAGGGTTGGAATTAGGGTCACGGTTAGGGTTAGGAGGGACCGGGGAAGTGGTGCTGGGGACAGCAGCCTCCTCGGCGACCTCCAGGAACTTCTCGAAGTACCACTCTGAGGGGCTCCGATTCAACGCACCACGAGGCCCGCCGTCGGTGGCGGCCGGCGGCAGCAGCCCCGGGCCGCCGGGGGAGGGGACCCAGAACGAGTCGGATATCCCGTCCACTGAGAAAACCCTCTCCATCTCCCCTCTCCTTTCTTTTTCTCCGCTCCGTTCCTCTCTATAACCCACCTATTCTAAGTTTATCCCGAATTAATTAATCCACATTTTTTTATATATCCCCGCCCCTCCTTCTATCACCCTATTTCGGCAGCTGAAGCTGGGGTGGAATAAGAGAGAGGGAGAGGAGGAGAAGGAATTTATGGAGAAGGATCCCTGTAATTTTCACGGAAGGGTGAGATGATGCGGCCTATAAAGAAGAGAGCACTTTACCAAAAGACGCATGTCATAGATTTCTTCTTTAGGAGTTCTTTCCTTCCCTCTTTCTTTGGCTTTCGTTTCTCTTTCTTTGCCTCTCTCTCTTTTATTCAACTTTTGTAGGTGGAGGCTTGTCGTCCGGGTGAAAGGGAATCTCTGTGATCCTGGGCGTGGTCTTGGCTTGTCCGGGCTCAAGAGAAAAAGAATGAACAATTAGCTAAGGAGGTCATGACTAGATGCGTTCGTGGCACGACCTTTTTGATGGGACCCACCTTAAAAAAAAAATTACGAAGACCGTGAACTGGTTTGAGACGGAAATCTTGGATTATGGTTGATCTAATTGGGTGGAGGTCTGAAACATTCTCTTCGTTGTAGAAGAGAAGCTAATGGGAAGTGATGACAAGAAAACCACAAATTTGGTTACAAGGCATTTCTTGGATTGATCTTCTTAAGCCTTGTATCAAAAGACATGCCATGACAAAGGTTGGAGCATGTGGGCTAGCAACCAACCAGGCCTTCCAAGTCTCATACTGCATTGCCATTTGGGTTAAGGACATCGAACTAGAATCATGTTGGGTTTAATTGGATTAGGATGCATCCAGTGTTGCTCGTAGTCATTTGGAAACCATATTCAAGAAACACATTAAAGATGAAAATAAGGAGAATTTCATTGAATTAACCATGCATGGTAAAGGTATTGGAGGCAAGAGCACGAAGTACTTTGAATAAGGACTTTGTTGATATTCTCGTATGAGGCTTAGTCTCACATAATATAATTAGTAGAAGGTTGATGCATTGACATAAATGATTAGATCCAAAACTTACTAGCTCAAGCTTCTAATTTGAATTGAGTTCCATTGACATAAGAGTTTCAAGATGGTTGATGACTTGATGTTCATCTACCACTTAAAAACATTTGCTTAGTTCCTTTGGAAACCTTACGAGCCAAGAGCAGTGCTTCACAGACAATCTCATTCTATCGGATGAAGGCTTTTGGAACAATCTTCCAGTATTAAAAAAAAAGTCCTTCTAGTCTCGGTTTTATTCAAGAGGCGTGCACAACTCATCTAATCTGCTATAATAATATGTGCTGCAAACATTGGAACCCAAGCCTTTATCCCTTTTTAGCATATAATATTGAACTTATTGCGTCCTACTTTCCTTCCATCTTCTCACTAGTAAGCTTTTTGATTTTAACTTTGGCAATATCTTATTAATCTAGTTGAAAATTTCACATGCCAACAAGACGTCGGTGTGCTGGTTAGCACCCCCCTCTCTCTCTTTTCTTCTTTTTTTTTTGGTTTACTCAGCTTTACATAGTTCTTCAACAACTACAACCAGACGCATCAGCACCCTTCCTCGGTGCATGCACTGGAGAAAGGTTTTCCACTGGAACCTAAAAGGTGCTAATGTCAGCATATTTCATGAAAGAGAGAGTTGTATTCACTTTTTCATGAATTATTTTATGAGGACTCATGCATGCATGTATTTAGTCCTATATTGGTTATTTACTAGATAGATTTTGATACTTATATAGAATTAAAAAACCTAAATAATACCTTACGACTAGCTTTTTTAGATCAGGTCCTAAGTTGTTACAAATGGTATCAGAACAAACTGTAGTACGGATTCTTTGGGGCCGACTACGAGCCGATTATAATCATTATAATCATCTTTAAGTACAAGTAAGGTTAGCACCAATTACATATAAGCAACCCCTGCTTCACACTGAATAATTAGGAAATTAGTAGATGCAATGAAACTTACATGGATACAACTACCAGTAGCCTTCTAACAGCCTTCCTCTCGATAATTTTTTATCAGTCCAATGCTCAGAAATATTGGTAACTTTTTATCAGTCCTCATACAAATGATAGCTGACTTAGGGGAGTGCTTCTCTTAAGGATGACATAAAGGACTCAACATGCTTCAATCCTTC
>JAOXJJ010000359.1:2969756-2982880 GCA_025769935.1 Phoenix roebelenii | reverse complement strand
GAGGAGTATAGACTCCAGATCTTCTTCTTGAGGAAAAGAAGCAGGAGCTGCAATTTGGTACGAGGGCCATTGCGTTAGTACGAGAGAAGGAACACAACCAAGGAGTTCTTATGAAGTTTGTCAAAAGTACCACCGCATGAGGTAAACGTGGATCACAACCGAGTAGCTCTTATGAAATTTGTCAAAAGTGCCACTTGATCACAACCGCGGAGTTCTTATAAAGTTTGTCGAAAGTACCACCTGTCGAAAGTACCACCACATGAGGGAAACGGGGATCATACGACAGAGGCTTTTACGAGGTCGTGGATCACAAGGCTTTCACTACATCTCCAAAAGGCGGCCAACTTGGCTGAAAAGTCCTTCGAAGATATTTTTTATTGGATTTAAAATTTATAAAAAAATTAAATTTTAAATAATAATAATAATAATAAATAAATCAGTTTTATCTTCTAAAATTTAGAGACATTTCTTTGAGAAAAATTACTGTTCTTTGGAAAAAAATATTGATTTCCGAATAGAATGTCATATTTTTTGAAACATTGCATACCATAGAAACACAACATCTTATTGGTCACGAGATACAATGTATCGGATAATTCAATCAATATTGCCACTTTTATGCTTCCCAAGACAGTCTTCTCTCTTTTTTTTCTTTTCTCTTCTTCCCAGCTTTCTTTTCTCTAATTGTATAAAAATTTGAAACCTTAAATTTATTTAGAAGGGTTTTTTTTACAAAAATGAATCTTTTAAGAAAGTTATATTGCTCTAAAAATTATGCAAACAGATTTCTGCAACTTTAAAAATCGTACAGAATTTTTCTTTTGCATATTTAAAATCTTTGTAGAATTTTCTGCATATTTGAAAATAGTGCATAAATTTTCTGTAGATTAAAAAATTGTGTAGAAAATTACTACAGCTTTACAATCCGTGCAGATTTTTATAGCTTTCAATTTTCTGCATGTTTAAAATCTGTCCAGAAAACTCTTGCATCTTTAAAAACTGTGCATATTATTAGTTGTTTTCAAAATACCTATTGCTATTTCTTTGAAAAATATGTAGAGATTATAAAATTACTTTACTTATTATACTTCTTAGTATAGTTATTTAATTGTAATTGTAGTTCCCTATTGCATTTATTCCATAATCTAGAATTATATTTTTGAAAACTATTAATTAACCTTTCAAACATATAGGGCTAAACCTCTTGAAACTTGTGTTTGCAGAACCAACAAAATCAAAAATTCATAAATAGCTTCTTTTAATGATCATAGTTCTATCAAACCCGAAAAATTTAATGGTTTCTCTTTTAGAAGGCGACAAAGCCAAATAAGATATTGGCCTACCATATTAAGATTGATCTCTGCCATAGAATATCCAGATCCTAGACCATCTTTTGGATCAACTTCTCAACCCTCTCCTACTCCTCAAGATTCTAGATCCTTTGGCCCTCACTCCAAAACTCCTGAAGAAATTGATTTTCATTGCCACCATGGGATCCTTAGTGTCTTTGTTGATTCTCTATATGATGTGTACCTTCTTATTAAATTGGCTAAGAAATTTTAGAATGCTTTTGAAGCGGAATATGAATTGGATGATGCTAGTCTTGATCAGTTCACCATATCCAAATTCTATAAATATGCCATGGTGAATTTTAAATCTATTAGTGTCCAAATCCATAAATTTCAAGATTTTCTTAGAAAGACTAAACTGACGGTCGCAAATTCTCTCAAAATTATAGAATTCAAGCCTTGGTTGGTTCTGTTCCTCTATCTTGGTCGAGTTTTTCTTGTGAGTTAAGTCATAAGCAAGGTGACTTAATACTATTGGAGACTATAAACTCTAACAGAATCGAAGAAGTGCATCGACTTAAACATAAGCCTAAACCTGATTTTGGATCGAAGATCAATTTGGCTAAATTAAGTCAAACCTATTTCAAACCTTGTGGAAAATTCTTTAAAAAGAAAAAACATTAGAATCCTTCAAACCTTGTCTCTTCCTCCAAACCTCTAAGAAGCCATAACCATCCAGATCAGAAGCCAAAAAGAAAGGATACCTACTGCTCTTGTGCGGGCGGATAAATCATATGGCGAAGGACTACTACCATAGAAAGACTGAACCATGGAAAAAAGGATCACCTAAACCTCAAATGAACATGGTTGAAGATGGTTCTTCCTTCAAGTTAAAAAGTCAAAATTCTATGGCATTCCTTGTCCATTCTTCTTGTGATTGATGGCTTGACTCCAAAGCTAATGTATATATTTGTTTTGATCGCATGCAGATGCTTTACGAAGTGGAGGAGGTGTAATGCTTGGAAATAACTCCTCGACACAAGTATTAGAAGAAGGACAAGTGGACCTAAAGATGATATCTGACAAAACTCTAACCCTTGTTTGTCCCCAACATTAGGAGGAATATCATCAGTAGATTTCTTCTTGTATCTAGAGGCTACAAGATTGTTTAGAATCTAATAAGCTTGTAATCACTTATAATAACGAGTTTGTTGGAAAAATTTTTGTATCTGAAGGTTTATTCAAATTGAGTGTAATTTCTAAAGATTCTAATAAAAATCATCCTTTTGTTTATAAATCTTGAATCCTCTAATGTTTGGCATGGTAGGTTGGGTCATGTGAATTTTGGTCGAATCCATCATATGACTAACTTAAATCTGATCCCTAAGATCCATTTAGATAAAAAAAATCAAATGTGAAATCTATGTTCTAGCCAAAAGAACCCAAAAATCATTCAAATCTATTAATAGAAGTTCTAACCTTTTTGATCTTATTCATAGTGATATGTGTGACTTGACCAAAAGTCCAACTTGAGAAGGAAATCGTTACTTTGTAACATTTATTGATGATTTTTCTTGATATTATTACACATATCTAATCAAATCTAAAAATAAGTCGACAAGTTTAAATTTTAGAATTTTTTTGCATGTATACCCTTCTAAATATATGAAATTGCATGAATACCCTCGTAAAATTACTATTTGCATGTATATTCTTCTTCTTTTTTTGCATATGTACCCATACCATCTAATGTCGTTAAAAAAATAAACTGCTTAAAACTAAAATGATTAAAATACCCTTATGGGTAGATATGTAAAAAATGTTATAAAGGTATGCACGCAAATAACAATTTTACGAGAGTATTCATGCAATTTCTCATATTTAGAAAGGTGTACACTCGAAAAAATTATTAAAAAAAGATCAAAACCCAGCCGAAACTTGCTAAGTCTTTTATGATCTAGTTGGATCGACAAGTTAAAAAAAAATTGAGCCACATTGTCATTTTTTTTTAAGATCATGACTCGGTCAAGTTGGAATATTAGGCGATCATTTTGGTAATGCTATTCTTTATTTAATTTTGATATAATTATCATTATTGAATCTATGATATCTATATATTCTTTATTATTTTTAAAAGATTGAAGCATATCAAATTTAAATTAATTATAGATGTTTAGATTAGTAAAATATTTTTTAGTAATTTGTAAATGTTGAGCTGTTGTTTGTTTTTGAGGCGAGTATTTCATAAAAGAAATATGACTCATTCTATAACAGTTGATATCAACATGAGATCATGTGATACGATAATATTAATCTTTTTTTTCTATCTTTTTTATTAAGAATAACTAAATTATTTTTACTAAATTTTGATCATTTTTATTAGATTTTTTTAAGTGTATACCCTCCTAAATATGTATAATTGCATGAATACCCTTGCAAAATTACTATTTACATGTGTATCCTTATAAAGTTTTTTGGTGCATCTACCTATAAGCGTATTTCAATCATTTGAAATTTAAATCGTTTATTTTTTAATGATATTAGGTGGTATAGGTACATATATAAAAAAGAAAGAAAAAGATGGTTATACATGTATAAGGGTATACATGTAAATAGCAATTTTACGAGAGTATTCATATAATTTTATATATTTTGAGAGTATACATGCAAAAAAAACTCTAAAATTTATACGGCTGAAGCTGAAATCCAAACCAAAAAAATTCTTAAAAAATTTAGATTCTGATCGAGGTGGAGAATATACTTTGAATGAAATGGCCCTATTCTGTCAAGAACATGAAATCATTCATGAGGTTACTCCTTACTTTCTGTAGTCGAACGATGTAGCATAACGGAAAAATCGTACCCTAATGAACATGATTAATTCAATGTTAATTAGTTCAAGTGTACCCGAGAACTTATGGGGGGAGCTCTTTTAGTAGCCTATGACATCCTAAATAGAACACTTTTTAATGATAGTAATAAGACACTTTTTGAACTCTAGAAGAATAAAACTCCTAGATTAGATTATCTTAAAGTATGAGGGTGCCTAGCTAAAGTAGGTATACCTGAACTTAAAAAAAAAATGGCCCTAAAACTATAGATGCAATTTTTGTAGGATATTGCTTAGATAGCAGCACAAATAAATTTTTTGTAATTAATTTCGCGATAAGTGACATCTCTAATAACACTCTCCTCAAGGCTAGAGATGCTACTTATTTTGAAGATGTTTTTCCTTTGAGAAATCAAATAACTAATCAAATTCAATCCAATCTATCTTCTAACCCTAGTCCTGTCGAGTTCGAGGTTTCATGTCTTTCTAAAAAGAGGAAGAGGTCTAACTTTGATTATGGAGCTTCTGAACCTAGAAGGAGCACAAGGATTAGAAAGAAAAAAGACATTGGTGAAGGTTTCTTTACTTTTCTAGTTGAAGATGAACCTTCGACGTTTGCAGAGGCAACATTTTCACTCGATGCCCTATTTTGGAAGAAAGCTAATCTTTCTAAATTTAACTCAATTATCCAAAATCAGACCTAGATCCTAACTAATCTTCCTCCAAGTAGTAAACTATTAGGTTGTAAGTTGGTATTCTGTAGGAAACTTAGACCTGATGGATCAATAGAAAAATGTAAGGCCAGATTAGTGGCTAAGGGGTGTAACAAAAAAAAAGGGTTTAGATTATTTTGATACCTATTTTCTTGTAGCTAAAATCTCTACCCTTAGAACTCTTCTTGCCATTGCTTGCATCTATAAGTTGATCATTCATCAAATGGATTTGAAGACTGTGTTCCAAAATAGAGATTTAGATGAAGAGATCTACATGGAATAGCCTGAAGAATTTGTTGTAAAGGGACAAAAAAATAAAGTTTGCAAACTTGTTAAGTTCTTATACGGTCTAAAATAAGCACCCAAATAATGGCATGAAAAATTTGATAGAATCATTCTTTCTTTTGGTTTCTCCATCAACGATCACGACAAGTATTTGTATTCCAAAATTATTGACGATGATTATGTGATCCTCTGTTTATACATCGATGATATTCTAATCTTTCAAATTTCTCTTAAAATCATATCTGAAATAAACCAATTCTTTTCAAATCACTTTTATATGAAAAATTTAGGTGAAGCTGATATTATACTAGGGATGAAGCTGATCAGATCCTCTGAAGGGATGTCTCTCTCTTTTGTTCATTCCATCAAAAAAATGATTCAAAAATTCGGTTACTCTAATAAAAATCTATATCTACTCTTTATGATCCAAGTATTCATCTTGAAAAAAAATTAGATGAAGCAATTGATCAAATCAGATAGTCCTACATCATAGGTTCTCTCCTATATGTCGCAAATAGGACAAGACCTGATATTGTATAAGTTGTAGGAAGATTAAGTAGATATACTCAACATCCAAATCAATATTATTGATCAGTTATTGAAAGAGTATTCCAATATCTTAAAGGAACCCTTAATCTATCTCTCTTTTACACTGGATATCCTAAGATGGTTGAGGGTTATAGTGATGCAAATTAGATTATTGATTCTCTTGATCTTATATCAACCACTAGACATCTCTTTCTTCTCAATGGTGTTGTCAAAAAAGTACTAACAAAAAGTACCAATAGTGGATACTCAACCTCTATGATTGAAAATTTTATGAAGGAGGTTTAATGTGGTAGAAACGAAGCTGATTAAGTGATTATTTTTCTATCTTTTATAATTTTTCTATTTCTTTTTTTTTTATAATCTTTCGTGACATTGCTAGGGTATTTTGCTTCTCTAAAATCTACATGATTTAAGAACGAATTAAGCCAGCTTTCATCGAAGTAGAAATTGACGCATTTGATAGTGCTTTAGTTTTTTACTTTTTCCTTTACAAAAGTTAAGAAGAAAATAAACAAGACCAAACAACTTGTATGATGAAATATTTGTGACTTGAAATTGTATGTACAATTTTTTATACATGCGCTATCTTACTTGTAGGGACATAGAAATATAAAAACAACAACGACATTAAATATTTTTTTTTAACTTTCAACTCTTATGCTCTATACCAATTCTGAAATTTTTAAATAGTATAAGTGTCTCATGAATCTGTTGATAGTCCACTCTTCTATTTTCCTAAGAACAATCAATGTCCACTCATTTACCTAGTCTCAAACCATCCTATTAAAAGAGTCCATGACACAAAAAAAATCTCAAGCATAAATGAAGTTACGAGAATGACGTTATGATTCTTTGATCAATTTTTATAAGTGATACATCTTAGAATCGATCATAGCCAATGTGGCAGACCAACCAATCAAAGCTAGTCTAACCAATGAATCAAAGCCGACCTAACCAATGAATCAAAGCCCACCATGCAACAAAGGCTGCAAATGGGTTGAATTGACCTGTGACCCGACCCGGCCCGATTCGTGTAGACCCGACTCGGCCCGACTCGCGTAGACCCAATCCGACCCGAATTTTAGGACCCGCGGGGCTGGACCGAATCCTAAATTTGGACCCGTTCTATTTTTTAGGTCAGGTCGAGGTTAACCCAATCTCGACCTGACTCGAATTCGACCCGACCCATTTTTTTAGGCCCATTTTGGATCGTTTACCAAAAGACTCGATCCAACCCGATCTGAATCCGGATTATCTCTTTAGACCCGTAGCCTGCAAGGGTAGGTCCACAGGCTTTCAACTCACTAGCTAGAGCCATAGGTCATAGCCCATACGATAGAAGTTCCGCTTTCGAGTCCCTTCCCCTGTCCGGCTTTGCTTGTCCCGATTCTCTTGTCCATTTCGAACGGCTGAGGCAAAGAGGAGCCCTAGATCTAGATCTGGAGCCGATCCTTCCTTTCTGGATCAATCTTTCCCTTATGCATGCCTGCGAGTCTCTTCTGCGTTCGACGACTTCGGCATGGTTCATCCCTTCTCCTAAGGTATGTCCCTCCTCCGAAACCCTAGATCTCTCCCTTCCTCCTCTAGATATTCCTCCTCTCTTTCTTCCCCCTTGTTTCTCCCTAGGAATATATGGGGCTAGGCTGCAAGGTATGTCTGGCGACTTCCATCTCTCCTATTTAAGGTAAACCCTTCTCCCTCTTTTCTTCTTCCTCGGCTCTCCCATTCTTCTCCTCGTGGGTGGCTTATTGATGCCGCAAGCTCACTGCATCCCGCCGCATGGGCGGTGGTCGATCCCAAGCACCGGCTAGGTGGTCTTGTTTCTCTATTCACCTCGACCGAACTACCATGTCCTTAGGTCTTCCTTTCTTCGGCCACTGCTCATGTGGCCAGTGCCCTCTCCGGCCTTACCATTCAATGGATGGTTGATCCAGGACCATCTTCTCTAGTGCCCTGTTCCACGACCGAGACCTCTGGCTAGGGTTGGAAGCCTACAGACCACACTGCCTTTGTATTTTCTCCTTTGATACTGCTTGATCTAGCCATCTATCGCGGTTTCCATCATCACTGGTGGCTCCTCCTTCTCTCTTAGGCACTGAAGGCCGACGGGGTAAGCCTCTGCCTACCTTGTGGGAGTGTGATGGAAGCCCTCAAACGATGGATGGTGGGTGATGTATTGATGGTGTGTTGGGTGGCTAGGATTCACCAAAGTGTTGGACAAATGCCCACGGTAGGATGGCTGGTTGGGGCTTGATGGCATGATGGATGGATGGGATTAATGGACCACCTGGGGGCAGCCCCAAGAATCAAAGGATGGCAGTGGGATTTGGAGATAGGACTAGCACAAGCTAGCACCTTTTTATGGGTCGGTTTAGAGCTAATGCCCAAAATTTTTCATTCATTCAAAAGATCCTTTCAAATTACATGAGAGGCTTATTTATAGGACCCCCTAAGGATCTCAACCATTTCTTCAAACAAAAGACAATTCAAACTCAAATTTTAAATTCAAAACAACAACTCTAAAGCCTAAAGATCCTTCTTCTTTCAAGAGATGACCAAGTTAACCTCCAAGCCCATGCATATGTCTTTAAATTCAAATGGCTCATCCTCATACCTATTTTTCTCTTATCTCATTTATCAGGGAAATATAAGGTGGTTTGCCACTGGTAAAAAAATCACAAGAGTTTTAAACTGGCATTAAAATAAGTAATGATAGATGATTTTATTTTTTAGTTAAATTTATTTTTATATAATTGATTAATATCTCACAGCTTGGTAATCATATGCCACCTATGCCAGGGTGTCAGAGGTATCTTTTCTTACTAGTTCTTTAATATTCCATCTTGCCCACACTTGGCATTAGTTGATTGTTAAAATCTTCGAGATATCACAGATTGTGTCTTGCTTGTAATTTTGGTGATTTGTTTGAAGCAAAGGGGCATTTGGTGACCCAAATGGAATCACTATAGAAATCTAAGATTATCGATGTTGCTGAAAATTGGACCTGGGGGTGACCGTTTGGCTGAGAGAGGAGCTCCAGCGAGAGTTGGCGGACGACGGATCGTCAGCGCGGGGCATCCTCCGAAGGACCTGCAAGAAGCCGGTGGCCGGAATTTTCGGCGCCAGCTCTCCGATGCCTAAGTCAGAGGGGGCACGTGTATATGAGGAGAGGAAATATGTGTCCAGAGTTTTAAAGTTCAGCCCCTTTTAAGGGTGAGGAGTTTCTCTTTTATAGAGGGGTACATGTGGACCTGTGATGCGACGGGGCGAACAGATTGCCATCATGGTTGAGCATGATCGTGCCAATTATTGCACTGCCATGGGAGAGCAGGTCGGAGTTAGCGAGTCGTCATGTCTGACTGCCGTGGAGAGTCTGAGGTCCGTAGGTAGCATTAATTGTTGAGTGAGCCGAAGGTCTGCAGGGGCCATGCACATTAATTGTTGAGTGAGCCGAAGGTCTGCATGGGCCATGCACATTAATTGTTGAGTGAGCCGGAGGTCTGCAGGGGCCATGTGCATTAATTGTTGACGGCAGTGGCAGGGCATGGTCCCTAGTCGAGCTGCAGAAGGATGTGACCGCAGCAAGCAGGTCGGGCGCCTTCAGGTTGGACGCCCGATCGGGCATCTTCAGGTCGGACGCCCGGTCGGGCGCCTTCAGGTCGGACGCCCGGTCGGTACATACTGGCCGAGCGTCCATATGTTTCGGAGCGACTTATTTTTACCCCAACACTACCCTCTGACTTCCGAGCTCGAGCCGCTCGCGAGCTCGAGCCGCTCGCGAGCTCGATCGCGGAAAGTAGCTGTCTTTAACGTGTTGGTGTAGGCCAGAAGATTTTGAATTATTTCGGCGCTCCACGTGCTTCGAGGCGCTCTTAATGGGAGGAGACAGGGTGATAGCTTTTCATTTTTCGAAGCATCCTTGCGTCGTGGGCTCATGATGGGGCTCCACGATCCAATGGGACGCTTCCCTGGTTCTGTATTCAAAGCGCCCATCTAAATTGAATGTGCCGCTTCGATTTTCGGGGCCGACGTGTGGCACGATCCGGACGAGAGGCGAGATCCTGTCTTGCCGATCCGGGCCGTTGGAGGGGTCTATATAAACCCCTATCCTGGCCCTAAGGGCCCTTATTTGGCCGTCACTGCAGTTGCTCCCGTTCTCCCTTCTTCCATCCTTTTGTTCTTTCCGGCGGTGTCCCAGGGTGATCGTTCTTCCTCTCCGACTCGCCGACATTTCCGACGAAAACTTCAGTAGGTGCCACCCCCCTTGTATGCTCGGAGGGTTTTTATTTTCATTTCTCTTTTCTTCTTCCTCTTCCTTTTGTCATTTTCTCTCTAGGATGGATCATGATCCGGACGAAGTCGGGTCCACCATGAGTGGTGAGGAACTGGAGATGATCGAGGAGTGGTCCTTCCCTTAACGCGGGTTCCGTCTGGTACCCGCAGGGTCGGAGGATCGGATAACGAGACCTCCCCAGGTCGGATCAGAGTGTATCTAGAAACACTCTGGGCCGGCCTGCGATTCCCCCTCCACGGGTTTGTGAACGAGCTTCTGGCGACTTATCAGCTCGTCCCAGCGCAGCTCGCTCCAAACTCGTGGAGGATGATCGTCGGTTTTTGTCCCTGTGCCTTCCGCACGGGATACCGACTTCAGTCAATATCTTCCGGTGGTGCTTCTTGCTGAAGTCCAACCTGGGAGATGGAGAGTGGGTCTACCTTGCCCTTCGGGGTGGTTGGTCACTCTTTCGGGGCGCTCCTACATCCATTCACGGGTGGAAGGAGAAGTTTTTCTTTTTATCCTCCGAGCGCACATGGAGGTTCGACCCTAGGTGGGGGCAAGCTCGGCTCAAGACCGCCAACAAACTTCCCAAACTGTCCAAGAACGAGCAAGGGATCCTCGACGCTCTTTGCGGCCTCGAGAAAAACATTCTTCTGAGCGACCTTGTAAGCGATGATGCTTTGGTCCATGTCGGCTTGAGCTCGGCGCGCCCTCAGGGTAAGGGTGGTTGTAGTTTTTTGTCTCATTTGTTTCGCTCTCTGTCTCTTCTTTCCTGACGTTCAAACTTTTTTTTTCTTTTTTGCCCTTTCAGACGTCCTAGAGATGGTGACCAAGAGCTCGGCTCTCTACGCTCGGTTCCAGAAGAGGGTAGCCAAGGCTGGTGGTGCCCCACCCGAGCTAAGGAAGAGGGCCAGATCTTCGGCCGACGCAACTGCCGAGGCGAGTGCCCCCAGGTCGGGTCCTCCAGGCCTGCTCGAAAGGAGGCCTCAAGCTCCGACCATGGGGACTCAAGTTCTACGGGGGCTTCTACAGCGCCTGCCTATCCAGCTCCCATTTCACAGCGCCCTGGTCGGCCGCCTGTCCGACTTCAGCGCTCGGTCCCCAAGCCGGGGAGCAGCCAGGGGGCTGCAAGGTCGTCCTCGCCGAGCCCAGCAAGGCCTAATCTTTCGGGTCCCTCGGAGGGCGAGGGCCGACAGGAGAGGAGACCTTACTGTCCCGAGTGGGCAGTCTTTGAGGGCGATGCGACCCTCAACAATGCTGAAATAGCGCAGCAGATCTTCCATGTCGTGTTGCTCCCAGCCGACCAAGCCGAGGTCCGGTCCATGAGCTTCAACAGTTTCCTGGATGGGACTTACCGTTCCGCCATCCGGGTAAGTTTGCCTTTAACTTTTGTATTCAGTTTTTGGCCCTAGCTTACTTTCTCATTTACTCTGTTTACAGCATCTCTATGAGATCGATATGCTGATCTCTATAGCGACAGACTGTCGGGACCGGGCCCGAAGGTGTCTGCGGGGGCAGGAGGAGGCCGAGAGGAAGCTCGGCGAGGTTGAGGTCTTGCGGAGGGAGCTCCTTGCGAGAGTGGAAGCCGGCGAGGACGAGCTTCAGTCGTTGACCATGGTGCTTGAGGAGGAGAAGGCCGCGCACGCCCTGGCCAGGTCGGAAGTGCGCTCCGCCAAGGCACATCTGGCCGAGGCTCGCTCCACGCTTGTCGTCCATGAGCACGAGGCGAGGCACACCTAGCTCAAGGTTGAGCAACTCGAGGCCCGTGAGAGGAAGGCCCAGGAGCAGGCTCAACACGCGGTACAACTCTTTCGGGAGTCGGAAGAGTTCCGCGAGCTACTGGAAGAAGAGGCCATCGACGGACTTATCCGCGGCTTCGAAGACTTCCGGAATCAGCTGAAGCGGCTCTGCCCCATGTTTGATCTCAATCTACTCTAGCCAGGAGCGGGGATCGAGGACGAGGATGGGCCCGAAGGCCTAGCTAGGGCTGAAGTTCAAGCAGCCGAGGAGCTTGCTCGGGAGGCCTCCACCGAGGGAGCTCCCGATGGAGCTTTTGTTGCCACCCTTGAAGCTGCCGGCGACGTCCCGACCGAGGCTTCTATGACTGTGGCAGAAGAACCTGGGGAGACTTCGACAGAAAATGCCGAGGTGGTCGCCGTGGACGACCTCGGAGCTGCGACCATCCTTTAGGATTTTGTTTCTTTTTTTTAGTCTTTTCTTTTGTTCTTTTGTAAGCGAGGTCGGCCTCTAAACTCATTGTACGGTCGGACCTCGATTTTGTACTTAGCCTTCGGGCTTTTATCAATGAAAGAATTTTCATAGTTACAAATTCATGTTTGCCTCTCTTTCCCCTTTTGCCTAGTAGATAAATTTTTGCTTTAATTGCTTGATCGAATTTCTCCAAGTCTTCGGGCTCGGCTAAGTTCATAGACTTAAGCTCCGTAGACTTAGGTTCCGACCACGCTTAGGGAGGGTTCCAAGCTCAGACTTTAGAAAAATTCACCAAATCTTCGAGCTTGGATTCGAATCTCGCCAAGCCCTCGAGCTCGGCACTCAAATTACCGAAGCGTTGAGCTCAGCTCCCAGACCCCAAAGGGGTTTCTTCAAGTCTTTAGATTTGTCTTCCGGAAGATTTAGCCAAGCTTCCGAGCTCGGCCTTCCAGATATAAGCTTACAAAAGCTTTAGGGTCGGTCCCTGAGGGGATCGTAGACCAAAGTTGAATTATCATTGGGGCATTACGTGGCTGCTGGTCTCGAGCTTGGTCGGAGTACCAATAAGTAGAAGAGAAACTTATGGTGAGTGACTCAGCACTTCCGAGCTCGGCCAAAGTTATCAGGGTTCGAGGCTGGCACTGCAGGTCGGCGTTGATTTAGATCATCATTTGGACTCGGCCGAGCCCTCACTCAGAGGGGTCTGTATAGCTCGAACTGGAGATTAGTGGTGAGGATAGTATGCTCGAGGTCGAGGAGACCTCGGCTTGTGGTTGACTCAGGAGAGCATCCCGATTTTGGTCGGGGGAGGTCCCGAGCTTGGTCGGAATTTTGTCAAACGTCCAGCAATATAAACAAGTAAATGTAATGGTGTAGGTGCTGGATGGAATGTACCTCTTGCACCATCGGAGCCAGGCGCTTCGCTCTGCAATCAGCTCCTAGGGGCGTTCTTTGGCCTGTAATCTTCAGGC
>JAOXJJ010000359.1:2936521-2955105 GCA_025769935.1 Phoenix roebelenii | reverse complement strand
GGATCACCAGCAGTCAAGAAAGGTATAAACGCGACCTAAAGCATTGGAGACAAATAGCAGTTAGAAGCCAAGTAAAAAGGACAAGCAGATTCCTAGTGAATTAAAGCTGTTTTCCCATAATCCTAGAGCCACAAGTCTCTTGGGAAAAGAAAGAAAGAAAGAACGAAAGAAAGAAAAGTTAAAATGAAAACAACAGCTTTTTGCAACCTCAACTAATGAATGCACCTATCCTTTGAAAAATTGGCATTTATAGATCATATTAGCCACTAAAATGCATAAAATAAGTATATATTAGATCAATTCAATTCCAAGTTAATATGCAGGTCTGACAATGTGAGAGTTAAAATTTTTGAACCAAGAGATATTGGTATTACACATGATTTACCTACATGCGTTGTGCTCTGAACTATTTTTTTTTCGTATGTTTTTGTTATTCGAATCTGACCTTAGATGAATGCAAACATAGAGCAACTGCCACATTTATTAAAATTTCGAATCCACTCCATATCTTTCATTAGTTTCTACTTAAGATAAGTGGAATCAAAGCACAAGATCATTGTCACAGGCATTGACAATCAACTTCTGACATATAGAGAAGCCCTTTGCTGACAACCACTATTGGATCAGTTGCCCCAGATCATCCATCTACCTCATCCACTCAAGCCAAATTGATCTTAAAGTCTTTAAAGAGATAATCCTCAGCCATTGATAGCAGAATAATAAGGTCTGATCCAATTGACCAGTATTCAGTTCCCTCTTACTGGACATTGATCTATCTCAAGGTACCACATCAGTTCGACTAGGTGAAACAATAAGGGGAGGGAAGGGGAAGACAAAGGCCAAAAAATAAGACGAGAAGAAATAGACATGCTACCAGTGAAAGCAGAAAACTGATATTTTCAGCAACATATTAGAGATGTTGATTGTACTAGCCGCATTTCATATATAGGTTCACCTTAGGTGCATGCATAGCCTCTTTAGTATATAAATCATGCTATTCCTCGTCATATGGCATTTGAGAAAAGGAATGACATCCCAAGTGCTGCGTGGTTGATTAGAAGAGACACTTAGAAATATTTTACCTATTGAACTCATGCAATAGCTTGAAACTAGCAACCCATTTATCACCAGCAACCAAAAAGGCATCAAATTTTAATCAAATGATAGGGCTTTATTCAAATATTATGAGTCCCAATCTGAGGTTTGATTGGACCAGGATTTAGACCTTTCTAATATACATATATAATATTGCCATATAGAGTCAAGTGAACCATATTTCAACAAATTTATACATCTTCCGCAGTTCCTTATTAGCACTCATTTTGAGAACAAAACAATTAGTAACTGAGAGAAATTTAATAAATAATCAGCCATTTCAGAGTAAAGAAATCTAGAAATTGTGGCAAGGGTGCTTCCATTTTTCAAATTTTTAAGAGTATCAATACACCTGATCCCTTCAATGCTCCATAACATGGTATAAAGCTTCTTTGCGCTTTTGTCACACCATGAAGCATCACCTTCTCATATTGGCTAATGAAACCTCAGGCAACTTATTGGCAATGTTTCTCTTCCAATGAAGTATTTTATGTATAGAACTCTCTAAGCACTTTAATTAACAAGATAGCTTATGTTAGTCTTGGATGTTCGCATCCCATCTCATGTGGTCATGAACAACTCAATCATGAAACATTAATAATGGAGAAAGATCTAGAGATGAATTTCCTAGTATTTTGTGCCCCAATGAACTAGAAAAGACGAGTTCTCCACACTATAAATTGGCCAATCTTTTGACATTAATCATAAGTACTCACATTTCATATCAGCAAATAGCACATCCAGCAACACAAATTTGCTTAGTATAATCAAATATCAAAGAAATAACCAGTACCAATCCTTTCATATGGGGTTCTATGTGAGACTTTTAATTTGCCTTAGGTTCCATCTCTATCTTTTTTTTTTCAAGAAATTGAGGATCCATATAAATTATCATAGAAAAAATAATGAACAAAGGGATGCATCTACTATCAGTATATGCTTTTTACATTATGTTTTTAAACATCCAGATAATTTAATAACCAATCATGTTTCTAAGTACGACAGAATAATTCTCCCAAACAGTCTAATCCATCCTTGTTTATGCATGTATGAGTGAATAAACTTGTAAGCCGGTAATTTTGAAATCAAGCAGGTGCAGATGAATGCATGCATGAATGTATTTGAGTATGTTTTGCATATGTGTGCATAAAGGTCTATGGATGAGAATATGGATATGCATGTGTATAATCAGAAACATACTAAAAGATTCTCAAATCTCACATTGATAGGATTTATCAACATTGGCACACCAGATACCTAGGGCAAATGGACAGTTTGCTCTTTGCACTAGAACCAAGTTTTCAGATGAAATGGCATCTAACTGTAAAAAAAGTTATCTAATGGCAAATACTACCGGACACTATTTGGATAAAACAACCATAGACACCGAGACTTACCACAGCTATCTCAAATTAGTTTTATGAATCCTTCTTTTCCCATCATTCTTAACGAGACTATATCTAATGTCATTGCAGCTGTCATGATTCAGCCTTATCTCAAATTAACGAATAATTAAAAAAACAATGCATGAGAAAACAAGTATTTTATGACTAAAAATAAGCACTAAACCTCGAAACAAAGTGAATAGGACTGGACAGTAAAGATGAAAATGCTTCGATAAAAATTTGATGATAAAATTTAATCAGAACAGTAGTAATTTTTCTTGAAATTATGAATAATTGGAGTAGTCCTGGTATAATTTCCTATAAGTAAATTCTCTTAATTATTTCCTATAAGTCGTGGTATAATAAAAATTTAATAAATTAATGGGGATAACTGTTGCCACCAGCAATCTGTGGGTAATGTAAAACAAAAGTGAAAACAATTAAGAGACCAACAAAGACTGCTCATCTGCTTCAAGAATGAATTCCTAAGACATACATCAGCTCTCTTACTTTCTAGTCCTGATGCTTGATATCTCACGTCCCATGTAGAGTTGCCGGACAGACCAATTATTAAGCTCATAATTACTCAATAAAGTCGGGAAAAAGACTAATCTCCATAAACAGATTCCAATATGAAGGGATGCATCAAAAAAGAAAATGGAAGGGGCAATAGAAAAAAAAGATATGAGAAAATACTAAGAGAATGGGAAAACCCAGTGCATGTTCAGTTGTTTCAGTTTGCAATCAAAACCACTGCACAAAAAATGCACATCTAGCTCTCAGAAAAGAAAAGGAAGGAATATGCTGAGAAGTAAAAGATAAACTTTAACTCCACAAAAAACATGAAATGGCTGGACATAACGAATGTATAATATAACAAACAATGAACAATATAGACAGAATAGACAAAAATCAGATGACAGGATGCAATTAACAGATTTGAGAAAGCCTTTCAAACAAAAGGGAAAGAAAATTTATTCAGTTGCTGGCCTCTTCTTGTAGAAAAGGATTGCTTCTTAACACTACATTCAGCCATAAAAACATATATTTGACAAACAATATTCAGCTGAAAGGATAACGTATTTTCAATTACATGAATGGATGCAACTTCAAATTGGAATAACAAATTCATAAAGAATACAAATAAAGGAAAACCCATGAAACAGAAACAGGAAGCAGCAACAAGGTGACAGAATAAATCAGAAAATATAGAATGGGAATGCAAGACAAGCAGCAAGTATATGATAGAGGAAATCGACAAATATAGGAGCACAATGTATGCCAGACCACTCCAAGATTTGATTTTTACTCCACCAAACAGCAAAAGAACAAGATCACAACAAGCCTAGCTAATAATCTTGGTACAAAAGGCATATAAATGATGAGCGAAAGAAATGGAATACAGCAACAAAGGAAGAAAAGGAAGAAAAATAAAACACATGTTCCCCTAAAAGGAGCGCAATTTTTAAATTAGAAGAACAGATGCTGAAAAAACACATGAAACACAATGAAAGAAAAATCCACGACATCACGAATCTACAAAATTTGGTGCACCGATGCTAATCCAACTTTTACTCTCCAAAATTTTATTTTCAATCCGTCAAACAACAAAAGAACTAGATTATGTCGAACTCAGAGCCAAATTCAGAGATAAAACCAAGAAAATAATCAATAAAACGCAATCCACCGACAAAAGAAAGAAAAAATAGAACAAATGCAAAACAATTCACAGGGAAACGCCGCCGCTTACTTTTCCTTGATCCCTCAAGCGGGAGAAGGTCTCGGAGATCCCGAGAGACGGAGTGACGCTGAGAGAAGCCCTGGGAGAGAGGGATTTGGAGGGAGAGACGAGCTTGAAGGAAGGCCGAGGGAGAGACACGCTGCGGGATTTGTTCGAGGGGAGAAAAGAGAAGGAAACTTTGGCGGCAAGGGACATTGTCTCCGATTTTCAGACCAGAAACGGCTTAAAAGTTCAATCGTCGGTCCCGTGCAAATGGGATTTCCGTCTTCTTAGGCTTTGTTCTCTGGGCTCTGTCAGGGTTATGTACTTATGCTTTTTACGCGTAGCCATCGCACGTGATACGCTCTCTAATGTTATCTAAAAACATTGCTACGGTGATTTAAAATTTTCCTCTAAATACAAAACCTTGCCCAGATTCAGGAACGAAGAGTTCCAAATAGATAACCAGATAATACCACCAAATTAGATTTTTAGTAATTAAATTAAAACCTATGTCTTTTATCTTTCCCTCCTAATAATCATAACATAAAGGGCTACCTAAATATGGAATCCAAATTTGATAACTCCTGGTCAAGAGATGGTGCAAGGTAAGTGGTGGGGTTAACCCGGACATATGGCATCTGGCCTTCTTGATTTGGATGAAGAAAGGGGAAAAGAAAAAGAAAAGAAAGAAAGAAGTGGATGAAGTGATAAAAAAAAAAAAGAAAAAGACAAAAGAAATAAAGAGAAGTAAGGGGAAAAAAAGAGGAGGAAAGGAGGAAGCAAAGAAAGAAAGAAGAAAAAGAACGAAAAACAAAAAAGAAAAAAGAAAAAGAAAGAAGAAGGCGAGAGAGATGGAGAGGACTTACGAGGCTTGACTAGGATGCCACTAGAATGAGGTGGGACAATGGCGTGTCCCATTGCATGTACTAGAACATCCCCGTTTTGCAAAATCTAAAACATTGATAAAGATAATTTTGATATGAAGGTAAATTGATTTCATTAATAGGCCAAAAATTCTCTTTTCTAATTCCATCCACTTATTTCTACTAGACGATTATCAAATGGTATGATAACCCTTCACTCTCAACAGCTACAACCCACGTCTCATCTCTAATTATGGTAGTTTTGAAAATTGTTGCTAGTTGCTCTCCACTACTTGCGTTTATTTAAGGCTACAAATGGATCAGGTTGACTTGTGACCTGACCCAAACCGACCTACTTAAATCTAATCTTGATTCGATTTAAGAATTCATTGGGTTGGGTTGGGTTTCAAATAGGACATGTTCCATATTCCTTGTTGGATCTGGATTTATTAAGTTTCGACTCGACCTAACCTGACCTAACCAAACTCAATTGTTATCTAAGTCTAATTTGGATCTCTGACCTATCACTCGACCTGATCCGAACTCAGTTTACTTGTTAACTCGAGGTGGGGGGTGTTAAGGCATTAAGCCAGTCTCTACTCTACTCTCTCGATTAGTCCCAACTCTCAAATTCCTGTTCAATCTCCCTTTGTTTGAAACCCTTGACCCTCTTCCTTCACAATCCACGGCATTCAAGTGATCCTGCCATCCGGTGATGTTGGCATGCTTCGAGCCTTCACGACTGTCTCCCAAGGTATCCCCTTCCTCCACATCGGCATGCTTTGAGTGATTGAGCCTTTTCTCACGACAGTCTCCTGAAGTATCCTCCCCCCCTCCCCCGCGCGCAATTTCTGCTAGACCTTGCCACCATGGACCACCTTTTGGAGACCTTTCTCTCCTTCTTTGACCCCTCCCTCGCTCTTGATCTCCATAACCTAAAATTAAGTGTTGATATATGAACCTCTTGTTTTGATGTTGAGGTGGTTGGTGGAGGTTTTAAGGCTTGCTTGTACTGTATGTACAAGTGTTGTTTGAGATAGTGGCTGTATGCACTCGCTTTGTTTATCCAAGAGAGCAACAAATGAATGATGTTTGAGATTCAGGCAAGGTTTGCCAAATACTAGTCTTGAATTTGAAGATAGTTTAATGGTCAGGCATAATATGACCTTAATGTTACTTTAGAGGTCATACCCTTCTCATTATGAACAAGGGTTCAAAATTCAAGTTTTGGAGTGAAGTTATCCCTGAAATTTCACTCCGAGCAATTATATTATGGAGGACTTCCTGGTAGATTTATATATGGGTGGGGCTCCCAATAGGACTCCCACCTATTCCTTATAGCATTTTCTTAGGTGTATAGAAAAGTTTTCGTTGGCATGTTTATAGGCCCATCAACACTTAAGTTTTATGTATGCCATATACAAGAAGAGACATGTATAAGCTTAAATTGCATCAAATTTTTCAAAAGAGAAATAAGAAAACTTTACTCTAAATCCTATATCATAAGGAAACAATATGCATCCATTTAGTAGAAAGATCCTATTACTTATAATCTCAAATTTATCACTTACAATTAGAAATAGAGACAATTAGTTCCTAACACACTTATCCAGTCTAAAGAGATATTCATATCTTATGATGAAGCCGAGATTTTCTTCTGTATAGATATGCATTTAACTCTTTCACTTTAGAACTCTATGCGTGACTCGGACCATACCTGAATTTTTTCAGTTGTTATATATGGACTCAATTCGATCCAAATAACGCATTGGATCAAAAATTTTGGCCATGGATCTAACCTAACCTGACCTGATATTTTATTGGGTTGGGTTTGAGTCCAACATTAACAAGGAACTATATCAGGTCGAGGTGACTCATGATCCGATCCAACGCGACCTATTTGCACCCCTACATTTATCATAACGATCATAACATGTATCGTATGTCAAATTGATTTTCATATTTGACCAACCTCAATCTTGTTGGAATGTTTTCATTGAGCTTGCACCACAATAATTCACCTTGGTCGTCTTTCTTTAAACGGCCTATAGTATGATCCCATTGTAAAGACATCTTTAAACTAAGTTGGTTGGCTGCTCCTACACCATATTTGTTTGCTTTGGCCTATCAAGCATCCTTTTCTTTCACCAATCCTTTGGGCGACCGTATGTTACAAAAGTTTTAGATCCTCATTCAATACTTGGAATCACTTTTTCAAATTGTATTAAACAATCACATGTGTACGATGATCACCAGGTATCAAGATATGATGTAAACAATGTCGATTAAAGGATGATGGGATATAACAGATACCGCATCTACAACAATAAATATTGCACCCAGAAGTTTGAAATACTTACGCCTATTGGAGTTCCTTCGCTTCCGAGGCACATGATTAAATAGAATTGTCAATTCCCAGATCCGGAACATAATTTGTCGTGCCTCAGATCCAAAGCATGACATGGTCGTGCTACTGAGGGGTACAACCCAAAATAACACAAAGCCGATATTGCATTTAGCTTTCAAATTCATCTCAAAAATAATATAATCAATAGGAATCCAATTTTATTATCCATTAAATAAAATCAATATTGGTTCAAAGCGTCTAAATTCAAACATAAAAAACTAAACCCATAATCTTTACTATTCAAAAAATCACCAACTGCAATTTCATAATTAACTAAAAAATTAAAGTTCTATTCTGCTGTATAGATCGCCAAGCTTACTAGCACGAACTCCAAGTCCGGACCATCCTTCGTTTCTATCGACCCTATCGCCTGGTGAGAGAAAAGTAAAAGTAGAGGTATATGAGCGACAACTCAATAAGTAAACCTTTCACTACCTTATCGGATCAAGCATAAGTTTTTCATGTCAATACATCATTTAAAAAAATAATAGATATTCTCAAATAAGTATTTCATAATACAGTATAATAAAACAAATCATAAAGCAAATCATGCATGAACAAAATCATCCATATTTTACAGTTCCAAATTTATTTTATAAATACATAAATCATTCTTCTGCCATTTAATCATATTATAGTTCAAAATATTGCTCATAGATATTCATGCTACGATCACTTTATATCTATGATAGAGCATGTGCTTGTAATTGACATAGATTCATGTTCGTATGCCAACTTTATACTCGTTGGTAGGGCCAGTGTTCATATGAATGCTAACTCCAGAATGTCGATTTTTTCAATTCAATGGATTATACATAGCCATCTGAGAGCCTTTAGAAAGCTTATATCTTTTTTCTTAAAATATACAAATAAATAGATAAAAAATACAAAATGGCATGATTAGATTCATATTTTATAACAAAGCTATTTTTATTAACATATTCGTAATAAGGCATGATTTTTAAACACATATGCTGATCCATAATTTTAAGAAAAATACGATATTTTCACAAGCAGATTTTATGCACAGAAGACATTAGCATGAGGAGTGCAAGATCTATTGACAAGTTCGAAAACTAGTAAGAAGTATAAAATTTACTTACCTCTTTCGTGTTAGGCCGTCAAACTTCACTAGACGATTCAGTTAATCCTATTAAAAATATTAAAAGCGAGATTAATTTCTATTCAAATTAAAATAAATAAGAAAAAAGATGATTGGTCAGATGATAGAGTTCGACAGTTCCGAGTGGTTTAGACCTAAGCAGTTCGATCAATAAATCATAAGGCACGAACTTGATTAGGGCCAAGGTTAATCAATATGGTTCATCAATGGGGGTTTCAAGGACATTCAACAAGATTGGAGGTATCAGTTCAGTTAGCAGCCCAGGCACCAGGGCGGAACCAAGGCCCTTTACAAAGGTCATCTTGGGTTCGTAGATCGGGTCAACAAGATCCGATACTTGGTTCCTTAGATCTTCTAGAGAGAGAGAGCAGAGGGAGGAGAGAGCAAGTAGAGAGAAGAGAGAAAATAAGAGAGAAAGGGATTGTTCTCTCTCTCCTCTTCTACTTCTTTTCTTTTTTCTTCTTCTTTTCTTTTCCTTTTTCTCTTTCTTCCTCGGCAAAATAGAAGAGAAAGAGGACGACCGGTGGCTGTGATCATGTGATCTAGCAAGGCGACGGTAGCGGGCAGCAGAGCGCAGCCGGCAACGGCCAACAGAAGGTGGTCAGCAGTAGTAGGTGGCTGGCCAAATTCAACCCAAAACAGTGCCGAACTGGGGAGTCTATGACCCAATCAATACCAAGCAATAGTCGGCTTGCTGGCAGCTGGAACTCCAGCAACTGGTTAGGGGTAATGGCCGAAAGCCTCGGGGATGAGCGCCGGTGATGGCGGTGGTTGGAAAAGGGGTAGGACTGGTAAAAATAGGAGAGGTGGAATCTGGCCAATTTTCGATGAATTTCTCCATTAAGGCCTTGGAAGAAAGAGAGGACAAAGGGGAAGAAGGTCGGAGATGCTTCTCTATTTTTAGATTGGGCTTATCAATGACTTCTTAAGAATTTGCGCATATTTGCGTGCTACCCTCTATCGATGATAACGCTGCAGACACATAGGTACTAAATTTGTGTGGGTATGCACATAATTTAATATTTTGTAAAGATATACATGCAAAAAGAATAATGTATAAGAGTATATATGCAAATAGTAAATTTGCGAGGGTGTTCACATAATTTTAGATATTTATAAATGTATATATTAAAAATACCCTTAAGATTATATTAAGAATTTGATTTAAATATTTATTTAAAAACACATTCATTTACAAGTTCATCCTTTAATATAAATACTTCATCTCTCCTAGATTCTCCATATGCTAAGGTTATTTTGGATAATGACTATGACCTTTCATCAAATCCAAGGGACATTAGAGTATTCCTAACATGAAATGAAAACTTCTGATTCATCCAAATTAATTATGAAAATTAAAAACCTAAGATCTTTATCTTCCTGTTGGCTGATTGTTTCAAAAGCTGTAAGAATTTTTGATCTCTTCATCTTTTCTAGCTTATATATTATTTTTCTTTTCCATTAATTATTTACCCTCAAAATACTGATCAAACACTCAGGTGGAGAAACTAACCTTATGGAATGCAATAACTATATGTTCGATATTTTTATTTTCAGTACTATAATTTTAATATTAATGCCCCAGGTACTATATACTAGTAGCATAAAATGAAAGTTTTTGACAAGAACCATCAGCTAGTTAGCATAGTATAGTAGCCAATATAGGATGGTATGTTCATATATTTGTGAATTTAGAAACAATGGTGTTATGTGATAAGTGTTGTCATGTCCAATCTTTTAAAGCTATATAAGTGGTATCCACTTAGGGAAAGTGGTACCAAGTGACTACTGACTAGGTAATACCGCATGGAAGGTGCTTCCATTTACTTGGTTAACTTGTCTAAGGCCTCTAATCAGCCATTTGGCTCCACAAAACACTCGATGCATGATAGAAAACTACGAGTTTGTCTACCTGCTTTGCAATTTGCCTCCTGCATTGGATAGAAAAACTGTAAGCAACAAGAAAACGCAAGTGGTCTGTCCAACCGGTTTATACATCTAGTGAATTAGACAAGCTTTCATGCACATTCTTCTCTTTTTCTATTTCTTATGCAGTAGCAAAGACATTTTGTTAACCAACAATAATTGGCAGTGACAAGAACTGCTCTCAGAAACAAATATCGCCAAATTTCACAAATTGTTGTTCAGCTCCCATTATCAATTCAAAACCCGTAAAGATCATTCCCTAGAGTTCAGTAAGACTAGTCGAGGTAGATTCTCCAAGAATTGTTAACTCTGAGATCTGAAAAACGCATAAGGCCCTATGCTATGCGGGAGCTCTATAAATCTATGGTTTTAAAGCATTATGTTGCCCTGATTGTTTAGCTGCCATTTTCAACAAACAAAGATTAAACTCAAAGAAGAGAAAAAAATAATGAAAATATTTTAGGTGATTTTACCGAATAATAAACTCAATATCACTATTTGTATAATATAACAGCCTAAAATAGCAAGTGATGGTTGACAATTATGAAGCATGGACGTGGATAAAGGACTACTAAAAGCCTTCATGGTAAATCTTCAAAATATAGAGTATTGCATGGCTGGAATATGGGCATAAAAGAATGAGCACATGCATGCATGCATGGACGGCAAACCATTAAAGAAGGAAATATTATATGCCTGCCGCCCACCCCCTTGCCCAAGTTCAACATTCATCAAAGAAAATAAGCAACCCTCCCCCAAGAACCAGGATATATCTAGATAGGGTTTTAAAAGAAATAATGATGAAAAAAAATAGGATACTTAAAAATAAACACTGAGAAATATCCTAGCTATATCGAACAAGTTTCGGTATCTGATATATATCAGGTCATGCACTTTGAAATATCCTAGCCCGGAAGCCGAATTCACGCTACCTGGTGTCTCTGGACCACGTCCCATGCACGGCAACCACCACGTTGGAACCGTTGGGAGCGAAGGGCAGTTTGATGATGAGGCATGCACGTGGAAAAGAAGACGGTCGCAATGGAGCTAGGAATGGGAGGAAGAATAGCTCGGCTGCCGGTTCCATTACAAGGGAAGTGGGATACGCTCGAAACTGGGAGCGGAAGCCATGCACGCAGCTTCAATGCGAAGACGTGGGAAGCAGTTTGCCGAAGCGACAACCCAGTTTTTCGCTAGTCAGCTATCAATGGGTCATGCAGGGAGAATAAATGAGAGTGTTGGGGAGGGGAAAGAGTTTAAGTAGATGAGTTAGTATTGGGTGTACTGTAGTTCGCTCTCATCCGAAGAAGAGCCTTTGAATATCATTTCTCTTTCCTTCCGCTCGACTCCTTCTCTGGTTGGGACCTATCATCATCCGACTGCTCTCCTGATGATTCACTGGTAGTTGGCCTCCCTTGGACACCTAAGTTCTGCATGACGGTAGGAGCTGGACCTCCACTTGGTCCACTACCTGCTTTTCGTTGCACCTTGGAGCCGTTTCCTGTCATGCATGGGTAGATGCAAGAAGGAAAAAAGAAAGAAAGAAAGAAAAAGAAATATATCATGTTTAAAAAACCAATCCATGCGCCCCAATGTGTTCATAAAAAGTAGCAATCCACCAATAACGTTTTAATTGACTATAAGAATATGACGTAATAGAAATATATGTGATTGATAAAACAATAAATAATTCGGAAAAGGAAAACAAAAGGTACCTTTTCAAAGATATTGACCAAGTCAATGTCTTTTACTGAAAAAAAATATCCAGACTAATTTGCGTGTATAACTACTGTTGCAGCACACTAATATAGAACAGGATGGCATGATGTTGTAGGCATGATCATCTGGTGACTCACAGCAAGCGTGGAAGTAATAGGGAAGGTATTAGAAGTAAAAAGGAATGTGCTAGGTACGTTATAGTTTTTCTTCCTTCACTTCTTTTCTGTTGGAGGCGGCGGCCGGAAAAGGTATCTTCAAAGGACCTCGAACCATACAAGATTTAGGCATCACTATTCAACCTTATAAAATACATTCCTATTAAAATTGCACTTCATATAACATATGTCTTTTTCAACGCTTTTTAGAGCTTCTACCGAGTCTTACAAACATTGGTAATTCTCGGTGGGGGGTTTTGGGGATTTTTTAGGGGGATAGCCGAGTTGGATCGGGGAGGAAAGGGGGCTGGGACGGCTGGGTCTTCTCCGAGAGAGAGAGAGAGAGAGAGAGAGAGAGAGAGAAGCAGTTGGGATCAGGGAGGAGGGAGGGGGGTTTACTCTGCGATTGTTGTCCATCTTGAAGAGATTAGACCTCCGGCGATGCTCTGTAAAACATTGTCTTGGGAGAAGATTAGATTGGAGATGATTAGGCTTCCGACGACCACGCATTTTAAAATGTTGTGTTAGCGTACTAAAGCTTCCGACGACACTTTCTAAATCTTCGTTTTAACTAAAAAATATGGAAAAAGCTCCCGACAACACGTTTAAGCGTCATAGGATTCGGACGATGCTCTTAAGCGTCGTCTGAATATCTTCCGATACTGCTAAAAAGCATCCGCAAATTTTGATGTGGTGCCTAAATTACCGATACTTTTTTCTTGCGTCGGCAGCTAAGAATCGGAAAAATCTGTTTTTGCTGTAGTATGTTACACTCTTGAGTATTATTTCAATATTTATCATCTAATGCTTCTGTCAAGAGTTCCAATTAAATAGCCACCCCTGCCTAGTCTCATCAACTATACACCAAGAGGCATTGCTTGCATTCAGGACAGTATGCAGCTATACTCATGCTACACAATATTATAAATTGGTCCTGGTCCAATACAGTTACACCTAAAAGCTTTCCATCCATTTCTCCATACTTGTCAACGTTTCCACACAAAACGTTTTTAAAAGAATTCACATTTAATTTTGAGATGCTCGTCTTCATTGGCCATCATATAAATTTCTCGTGGTTCTCTTGCATTTTGTTTTCATCATCAACCAAAACCAAGTGTCATTTCTCCAATCTTACCTCTCTCACCAATTGCATAAAAACTCAGACTCAACAGTTGATCATCCTAGCATATGTTTTTGTTTTTTGATATGCAGTGAGCCCTACATTTCCAAAGTCCACATTATTCATCATGATTTGCAATATTTATAGGCAAAACTCAAATATTACAAGTAGATTGCAACTTGGTCTCACCCAGACCTGATCAGCCCATTGATGGATAACAATAATATGACAATAATACAAAAAGAGTTGGTACTAATATGGATAACAATAATATGACAAGCTCAAAGAAGCAATACCATCGACTCTCCAATAACAAGTAACGTGATCAATGACCAAAAATTAGTAAAAGAAGTAACATTTGTTAAATTTATGGGTGTAAATTGGGAGCTAAGCAATTGCTAGAATCTTGGAATCTAACTTGATCCCTCTTGCAGTTGAAAGGTTAATAAGTACTCACATTTATTCATCTATGAATTATTAATGGAAGGTTTATTGTAGCTTAAAACTATTGTTTGCATTTTTGTTTGCTTGTTAGAGCATGCGAAAGTATTTGTATCATATTTTTGAATCGTTAGACCTAGGAATAGCAAGACCAGTTCCAATTTGTTAGAAGAATCTGAACTAGTAATATTTTGGTCCATATGTCTTAAAATATGAAGATCATAATGAATAGTCCGGATTCTCGGTTTGTATCCCACCATCATCTTACAACCCAATTTAATCATTATCATTCACTTTTTAAATCGATAGGTAAAATAGTATAAAAGCATTCCATAGTGGGATTATAAGTTGTTCAAATATTGTAAATCATGGCACTTATGGATTCTCAATTTAAATAGCACATTGTACAATTTGTTCTGATAAGATGTGAGCTCATATCTTCTTGGTAGGAATCTAGGTGTGGATCTGAAATTGTCAGACATGAACTTGTGCTCATAATTCTTGAGTACTGCGCTATCAGCTTTTTCTTAAAAATTTTAAATTCTAATAGCCTGCAATTTGTCTTCTTTAATAAACATCTTCTTCCATAATTTCTTAAAACTTCCTAGTGTCTTTAGAACGTCTATGTGGTCTATTTAACTTGTTCCCTTTCACATATGAGCTAGCTTTTGAATATCATTAAATCTATCTTTTGAATTTTAGAACTCATTATGAAAATCATAAACTCTGCATACTTCAACCTAGTTTGCAGCTCCTTTCAAATTCTTATACCTTCAAAATCTTATATATGTATCTCTAGCTTTCTAACATATTTTAAAGCAAATCTTCCTTTTCCACTAGTTGCTCCTTTAGTATGTGAATTCTGCTTTTGTGCTTGTGCACCCTTCATCATATAAATTTTCACTTTTCTTTTCCCAATCTAAACTGCCAAAGGCCTGTAATTTTTCTTCTTTTAGTTAACACTCTTCCATCCTTAAAATTTGTCTATGTCTAACTTGTTCCTTTCACATATTTGGTAGCTTTTGAATATTACTAGAACAACCTTTTGAATTTGAAAATTCATTATGAAACTCAATAAACTCTACAAACTTCGATATAGTTTGCAGCTCTTTTCAAATTCTTCAAATCTTATGCATCTCTAGCCTTCTAACATGTTTCGAAGCAAATCTTCCTTTCCCACTAGTTGCAGCTTTAATATGTGAATTTTGCTTTTGTGTGTACTTAAGCATCATTATTAACAATAGATCTCCAAAAACTATTGTAGCTACTTTAGTCTTACATTATGCACCACTTATTTATTGTGCCCAAACCCGGAGCGCGAGAGACGCCGCAGGCTTGTACGGCAGATCGTACAAGATTGTAAGACTACAGATCATATCAAAACAATGATAAATCCTTAAAATTTATTTAAGCATTAATTTGTTCAAATAGTTCTCACAATAGTTTCAAATAAAATATATGCTAATTAACTAATAACATAAATCAAATTAAATACTCTAACTAGTCTAACTTAAATGCTAATAACTGAAAAAATCTTCAGGAATCTAGCACACTCTCTAAGTCTTGAGCGATCATGTATCTATGCATCTAGATCTAAAAAAATAAAAAAAGATAGTAATGAGCTATACTAGCCCAGTAAATAATATAATATCCCAAAGTGGGATCAAAGCATGCCAAATATTTAATTAAAGCACAAAATAATGACTGAGAAATAACTCATCAATAAACATTTTTTTTTTTTGAAATTTATTATCATTTCATAAAAAAAAGCCTCTAATATCAAAATTCCAACATAAATAGGTTATAACCACGTAACCCAGTGGCATGGATTGCACAAAGTGCCAAAAGCTACTATTATTAATCACTGATGGCAACAGTGTCCAAATACTACTATTTTAATCACCAGTGGTGTGGTGCCGAAATCGGTGTCTCACAGATTATAAGTTGATAGGGCCAACGAATAATCTCTATTGACGGAGCCAGATAATAGCCATTCTGAGAATACATACATATAAAATAAAAAACTTGTTCGGTCAATTTTTTTAGATTTCATCACATATAACACAATTTTAAAATGATTATTAACATATCTGGCCCATTTTACTAAGTACAAAATAAATATCAGAATTTAATCAACTAATTATTAATTTTACCAAAAATTTAGAAAATACACTTTGAAGCATTAGGTTATTTACCTCTTTTGCTTTAAATTCCACTTCAGATAAACGTATCAGATACACCTGTTTAATATCATTCTAGAAGTCAAAATTAAACACTACTTTCTCATGCCCCCATATCAAGTTGGTCAAGTGATAGTGCCCGATTGCTCATATCAATCCGAGCCAGGAGGATTCAATGGATCAGGTAAAAATCAAAAGTGGTCAAATCTAGCTGGGGCTGAAGTATTGGCCAGTCTACCGTTCGAGTACCGGGCAGTTTAGGGTCTCCAAACTACCAACTTGAATCCAACAAGAAGAACAAGCTTGCATTAGGATCCCCGGGCACGTCTAGAGAGAGAAAAATGAGAGGAGAGAGAATCTTAGCTTGAGTCTGGATTTGGTCTGATCCTGATTTTGAGCCCGGTCCGAGTAGTTCGGGTCGACCATAAGAAGAAAAGTCTAGATTTAGTCAGAATATGGGCTTGCTTAAAGAGAGAAAAAGATACATGATCTAAGACTAGTTGAGATTTTGGGCCTGATCTACTTAGTTTCGGGCCTAATCCACATGGTTAGGTCCAATCAAAGACTTGGCCTATTCAATCTAGTTCAACCAAAATAGAAAAAGAGAGATCTGAGATATTTGGCTTAGGTTGTCCTGGATCAATTAATATATCTGGTCCACGAGTCAAGTAGAGAGAGACAAAGAGGGTTTTTCTTCTCTTTTTTTCTCTTGGCCCAAAATAAACGGGCTCGGCCCACAATGGATGAACAGGGCCTACAATGGATGAACAAGACCCAAAATGAATACGGCCCACGATAGATGAATAGGGCCCAAAATGGATACATCCCAGAAGGGATGAACAAGGCCCAACACGACCTAAAAGAAATACGACCACATTGAACGTGGCCCAACAGGATGAACAAGGCCCAAACTTGGCCCACAATGAGCACGACCCAACAGAGTAAACAAGGCCTAAATGAATATGACCCACAATGGTTAAGGCCCCAGCATAGTGAACAGGGCCTAAACTCAACCCATGATGGACATGGCCCAACAAAGTGAACAAGGCCCAAAAGGTATACGACCCACAATAGACACAATCTAACAAAATGAACAGGGCCCGAACTCGGCCCACAATGGACACGACCCAATAGGGCCAAAATGACTAAATTGGGCCCAAATTTGGCCCACAATGGGCACAACCCAACATGGCCCAAAATGACTGAAGTGGGCCCAAATTTGGCCCATAATGGGTACAGCCCAACAAGGCCCAAAATGACTAAACTCGGCCCAAATTTGCCCCACAATGGGTACGACCCAATAGAGCCCAAACTCAGCCCAACTTGGCCCACGAGAGGCGCTCTTCATCCCATTTCATTCAGGAACAAGGAGGAAGGGAAAAAGGAGAAGGAAGAGGGAAAGAGCCCAGTGGTAGTCAAGCCCGGGTGGCCGGAGGTCGACGGCCACCTGACTGCAGTGGTTGTCAACGGCCACTACGGTGGCCAGCGGGGAGGAAGACCGAGAGAGCTCTTGGTTTGGGTCCAACTTGGATTATCTAAGAACTGAAGAACAAGGAGAAGAGGAGCTCACCAGCGAGTGGCGGAGAGGAAGGACCACAACCAAGGGTAGCGAGTCTGGCGGGCTGGCGGCGTCGACGGCACTTCTGGCAACAAGATGGATCTCAAAATAGGGAAAAAACAAGGAAGAGAGATCTTGGGTGGTGATGCTTGGCCGGGGTGGCATGCCAACCATCGAAGAAGGAGGAGGAGGGACGAGAGGGAGAAGAAAGCTTGACAGTGGATCAATGGCAGAGGGATGAGGGGTTTTTATAGTGGGTTTTCTAAAGGAGGGCGGCTCTTTCACCGCCGCAATTCTCGCGGTGGTTAAGCGCGAGCAGCTGCTATTCCTAGCGGCCGCCATGCTGCCACGGCACTATCGCAAATCGTTTCTTCCACGGACATAGTTCTTCCACTCTTCAACTTTCTGCTTTTTATCTTTTCTCTCCTTTTTTTTGGCATCTGAAACAATCGATCAGGTCAAGCCTCTCCAGCGATCATGTTTGTTAGAGAAAAATCGCTGCAAACCCGCAAGTAGAGGGTGAATCACATTCTTAGAATATATCACATGCCTCGAGCCACGCAAGTTCTTTTCAATTTTCTGATTTTATTCTAGTAGATTATTCCTTTATAATACTTTTATAAAATAAAAATCTAGCAGTTTCTAGACAAAATAGGCAACATAATCAACTCCTGCTTCCCACTGAATAATTAGGAAATTAGTAGATGCAATAAAACTTACACGGATACAACTACCAGTAGCCTTCTAACAGCCTTCCTCTCAATAAATTTCTATCAGTCCAATGCTCAGAAATATTGGTGACTTTTTATCAGTCATACAAATGATAGCTGACTTAGGGGAGTGCTTCTCTTAAGGATGACATAAAGGACTCAACATGCTTCAATCCTTC